>CAKAKR010010943.1:4180-25300 GCA_916700685.1 Adelosebastes latens | reverse complement strand
GATCTAAAAAGCCCTATGGATTTATTACAGCAGGCCTATAAATAATAAAAGTATTATCAAAAGAAGACGCCTGGCAAAAACGACCCCAGTAATAAAATTGTACAGTAAATCAAAACTAGGCCTTGGCATCATTCTATCATTGAAGGAATATTTATTTAATTTTCACTTCAATTAAACAATAAAAGATGGATTACAAAAAATGGCATAGTTACTTGCAAAAGCATGGCTGGGTCCCAAAGAAAAAAGGCTGAAAAACACTGGGTTAGACATCATGGTTGGAGCTTTGAAGGAACACAATGACACCTTTTACGATAGATTAATGTATGCATTTTAAAACCAAGACGGCAGAGAAAAAGACATCTGATCTGCCTTGCAAATGGGACAGATGAGCCAAATCTGCATTTTTTATCTATGAGCTATCAAACAACATGGCAATAAAGAATTTCCTGCCATTTCAGTCCCTTAGTTTGGACTCTATGTGACCGTCTGTCGCTGCAACCAAACCACAGACCCCCAGGTAATTTGTCAAGGGTTTCCCCAATGGATCAAAGACTCTAGAGAATTTCACATGGGAAGATGTATTCTACCTGACCTTGAGAATCTCAGTAATTTATTCTTGGCTTTCCAAGGAACTAGCACAGAGAATGACATTAAGTCAAGGATCACACCTAAGTGCATAATGCCGCCTGTGATTTTCTTGCCTGAGATGTATTCAACTGAGATAATCTGATGGGATGTGTAAGACTAAGGTCAGATAGAAGAAAGTTAAGCACAACACTGCTGATCATCAATCCCTGCATTTTGTTCAATATTTTACAGTATCGGAGTAATATTCTCATGTTTTTCAATGATATTGTCTCTGACGATGACGTATTTTGTGGGCGGAGCGTTAAGTGGAGGAAGACAAAAATTCTCTGAACATGTTCGCTAACACTGGCTAGCAAGTACAGTTGGCTTGTTTTTTTAACAGTGGCCGAAGAAAATATGAGTTTCTTGTACCAGATTGGCCGACCCCTACACCGCTGACGGACTAATGTTACTTCGGGAGGAGAGGACGACTGGCTCGTTAGCGAGCTAGCTTGTCCGGAAACTGACAAGATGGCTAGCTAATGCCTGCTGTCCTCCCAGCGAAGTAGTCTCCTAGCGGCGAGGAATGAGGCAGAGCGACCGTTAGACCTAGCGCTGCAGCTTGCCACCAGCCCGCTGTTGGGCTCATTTTCTGGAACCAGTGTTTCATGAAAGCATGGCGGAATTAACAAGCTAGCTAAGTAGCCAGCCGTCCGACCAACGGTGCTGGTGACCAGCGGCAACACTGTTAAGACAAATTGAGGGTGTATAAATCTTTGCAATATTGATTTTGGCACCCAACCACACAGCAAGATAACATTTTAGATGTGTAACTTTAGCCCACTACTCTGAGGGGCTTTGTATTTGTCTCCAGTCTTTCCTTTGTTTTGCCTTCAGCTAACACTGTGACGTAATCATGACGTCGGCTGTAAAAGGGTCTATAGCTAACAGAAGTAGGTCATAACAATTTCTACTAATACAGTTTATTCTGATCAACTAATCGTGTTGTCATGCCGTCTTCACTCCAAGTGCCTGTAGCAGATGTGCCTGTGTGGACAATAACGTGGGCTGCCTGAATGATAGACAGGAATACAGCTGCAGGTCATTTTTTAGTCTGACCAATAAGTTAGAGATGATGTTATCAAGCGAGGGAAACACAGACTCTTTCTTGACCTTGGTTCATCTGATAAGAGTTCTGTAGGGTTTTAGTGATCGACTAGAAATGTATTTTTGCCCACATAAACACACACACACACATATGAAATGTCAGCTATTTTCCTTTTTGACACAAAGAATGCCATTTATTCTAGCTTGAAATAAATATCACTTAAATATTTGCATCCAAGTGTTACTTTGTTAAAGGGCAAATGTCATTTTGAAAATTCTTCATATTGATCGATGTTTATATTTAGGATATCAAAGTAGCAAGAAATTAGATGGGAAACAGTACAACGTACTTTAATAAGCCCGGTGTAAAGAATCTGGTGCTCCTTGAAACATTCCCTACAAAAAGTTTATTTTATAGTCTGGCCAATGCAGAGACATCATTAAACTACTGATGATACAATTTGTCAGTGACAGCCGCCAAATCTCTGGCTAAAACTTTTACCTCTTAGTTAAAACTTGTTAAGATGACAGAAAATAGCTGATTAGAGTTGCCACTTTTGGGATATTGATAAAATATGAATATAAAAAAAGTAAAATTTCAAAGAAGTCTTTTTCAAATAATTTCAGCATGGAAAATTATGAATCATTCAGCCCTACTTCAATATATCTCAAATCTGTATCTGTTATCTGCCAAGCCATGTTCAAGCTGTTCAATTTAGTCACATTAACGATAGTGAAAAATTGAGTAATTATGTCATTTGAAGATACTGTAGATAATTAACTAACAAAGCTAAATCCATGAGTTTTAAATTACATTATTTTTTATCATTAGCATTTTGTTCTAAAATAGCTTTAGTATGGGAGAGAAGATTTTATTTACTTTTCTTGAACCTAAACCAGGCCTGCACGTTATGAGAAAAATCTGCAATGTGCGATATCTTTGTTCAATATTGCAATGACGATATGACTTGCGATAAATAAACAAATATTGAAGTGTGCATATTAACTATACTTATGTCAGCCTGGATTGCCTTTATCACAGTCCCTGTAACATCCAACATCATAGCTCTAATTTGAGAGGGTATATACACTGAGAGGGCACATCTCTTTGCAAATGAAATAAAGTATTGACGTTGAAGTTAATCTCTGCATACAAACTAATAATTAAAATCGATACAGTATCACAAAACATAATATTGCAATACTTTATATTTTTTACACCCCTAGTCATGTGTCCAAATTGCACCAAATTTGAAAAAGCACTCCTTTGGGTCCCAATACACCCGCCAAGTGTGAAGTAGATTGGATGGGCGGTTCTCGAGTTATGCGAATAACACACAGACACACAGACAGAGATTTGTTTCTTTATAGTTAGATACTCTATTAACTGTACACTGGAACGGGAATGTCCTTTTTGAAAAGCAACTAGGTTCATGAAAAATGTATGTAACTGAAAACACAACTACAAAACCCAGCAGGCCACGGTATTTACAGTGGATAAACTGTGACCTCCATTCCTTAAAGAATCAGGTGAACCAAGGTCATGCTGTAAGCCAGATCAGCTACACCAGACTGTGTACTATTTGAACTGTTTTCTAAAGGCAAATTTTGTTCCACATTCCTCTACCATCAGTTCATGACTGCTCATCACAGATAAGTGTGAGCCAATGGAACTGTGTTTCCTAAGAAGCCAGTAAGCGCGCCTAATCCTATTTTAAAGAGCTCAACTGGGGGGAGCTGGCTAATATCCACTCCAGCCAGAACCAAAGCCTAGAGATGCTGGTGCTCCACTAGACCCTGCAGATCTGGACCAGAGAGACAAAGAGAAGCTGAACGGCAATCTGCAGATGGTCTCACGGGCTGTTCAGCGGGTGCCACAGTGGAGCTTCACTGGAGGCATCAACAGTGTAGTTGTAAATGCAATATGTGTGGCCAACACTGGAGGCAAGGATGGGATCATAGAAAGGCACAGATGGGGTGAAACAAAATGATAAACTGCACTTCAGGCAGAAGGAGGAAAGAAAGGACAAACAGCCAGGGCCAATTAGACTAAGACAGCAATGGTGGCTGGTTCTGTTTACCATCCATCATTACAGTCCCCATCCTAATCCTATGTACTGCAGTTACGGAAAACCACATCAATACTTTCTAGATAAATATCAAGCAATTATTTAGTACAATGTCACAGAGTAACAAAACATCAAATAAAAAGCCATAGTAAGAATAATATATACACAATACTATTATATAAGGACTTGTGTTAAAGCTGCAATATTTTTATATTAACAAGGGATCAAATGACTATGACCATTTATACCCATCAAAATAAAAAAAATACTTTTTAACATACTGAAATTGTATCAAATGTCCAAACTTTAAAACACACAGATTGACAAAGTCAATGGGATTTTTCCAGTAGATTTTGGATAATTGCAGAAAATAAACTCTGTGGCAAACTAGGGCTGTCAAAATTGGCCAAAAATGACATTTGAATATTCATTCTAAAAAAAAACACATAGGTTAGAACTATTCAAATATCTACTTTTGCACATTATTTCTATGACACTGTGACCTAACTTCCCGCGAGCGACACAGCACTGTGCAGCGAGGCAGAACTTTTTGCAGACGCCCTGTTTCTATTTATTCCTCGTTCAACTTGACCTAACGTTACATTTTATTTTCAGTTAATGAAAGTGACGTTATGTGACTCCCGGCATGCAGTGCATTCAGTGCATGCGAGGCAGACGGTAGTGCTGTTTTTTTTTCCACAACAAATTTTTTTTTTATTTTTTCCTTTTTGAATATACTGTATATTCATTGACAACTCTATGGCAAACAAACGTTTGTTCAGCAAGATAATCTTAACTAAAGAACACCAATTTTATTTACTTAGTGACTGACTTTCTTTACTTTAATGTTTGAAGCGTAAATGCAATCGCCAGAAGTAAAAAGCTAACATTAAGTTATAAACAAACTACACCACGATCGCATGACTTCACATCACCACCACTAAGCTAAAGGCGGACTAGTGTTTTGCGTGATGACGTTTAGTAGTCTCATTTAGCCACTTTTTAGCAACCGCTTTTTTTAAGACACGTAAAAGCTTCAAAATTCACGAGTGGGGTATTTATTGATGTATTTTATATTGTAGAACATTTTTTTAAAATCTCTTATTTCAAGCATCTAACTAAAAACCCGTTCAAAAAACTCATTGACTTCCAGACGAGGGAACCGGAAGTGATAAAATGCTAACTCATTTCCGGATTTTAGGACTCGTTCCTGAACCACTCTATAGTGCTGCACACGGTTTTGCACTACCTACTCATTAATTACCTTATATATCTCAGGCCTCGAAATGTCTTACAGTTAATGATCGATTTTTCCTGCACTCCAAATGCCTCCCTAAATGTCCCCTCTCAAGAGCATCATGGAGATAGTGCAGCAAATGACTCCAACTTTGGAGATAAGAGTTTTCTGATTGGTTAAGATGATAACTGCAGGTATACTGTATGCATACGTATGCACACCCAGGCATCTGTATAAGGCCCTAAGCTATGAGTGGGTCTGCTATATTTTCATTAAGGATATAAGGAAAACAACACCCACTGATGTTTAGAAAACAGGAAATAAGATTAAGGCAAAAAATATTTACAGTTCTTGTCAGCAACAGAAATGCTACCATTATTTATGCTGCCAGGAAGACAGAAAATTTCACTTTCTGCAGAGCACTCATCTCATAACACAATGCAAGGACTGCATTTGCATGTTTCAAGGGGTGACAATGTCATTTGCATAAATTTAATGAGTCTTTCCGAGGAAAAAAAAAAAAAAACGTGGACACCTGCGGAAACAAGCTGACATTGTTCAAAGTCCTTTTTTTCCCCTTATTACTCACAATATTGGCCTTGGCTTGCAGACAAAGCACTGTTACATATATAATCAGGAGGTTTGACATCTCCGTCACAGAAAGGTTTTTTTCTTTGGAGGGAAAATGTGCACAGGAGGTGGAATTTCATCCCCTGCTAAATGGATGACATAGATGGTTAGGACGATACAGGTATGAGGACTTGTTTCTCTGGGAGGGACTGGCAATCACCACCAGTCACCAAGGGTGGTGTGTTACTGCTGGCAACGAGAAGCACTCAGCCTGTGGTATTTTGATGAAAGCAGTTCAACTGTCAGCAACCAAATGGGCAAACTAATTACCAGTGTAAGCTGATTTCCTGGTCGAGGCTCTCCACAGCAGTGGCTCTCCCCAAGCACTGGGTTTGATTGTTAAACTGAGAAAAGGTACATGTTATGGGTAGATACACCAGAGACTGTGTAAATGAATGGAATTGAGTGTATGGAAATGAAATAAATGTGCTCTTCTTATTGGCAACGGCTCTGTGAATTCCAATGAGGAGAAGATGGTCTCTGTGGCAACGACAGCAAGGATTTACATCCTCTCTGTCAGTCAGGCTTCTAATGTGGATGTATGACGCGTCGCCTCACACGTTAGTACAGACCCTTTGTCTTAATATCAGCAGATATGAGATGAAAGTCTACGCCAGCACTTAAAGACAGTATTTGTGAAAATCTTGGTTGTGCTTTGTCATGGCCATTTACATTTTTTTCAGCAGCTCCTCCTGTTTGTGCAGCTATAGTCGGCAGCATATTGTTCACTCTCCTGAGTCATTTATTAAATTCTGATGAAACAATGGTGACACATAAGCTCTCCTTTGTCAGGCCTGAGCTAAGTTAATTAATTAGCAATCCATGCCGCAGTGCCAGGAGGTTGTTGATTGTATCGTTCTAAGCCGTCATCCTGTGTAAATTGACTGAGATTGAGATCTAACAAGGCTTTGACCTGGATCCCTTCCTAACAACCTGATGTGTGAAACATTGATGAGGGGATTTAGCTGGAGGAGGCTAGAGGACATGTTATCTTTAGCCATGCCATCAGCTCCATTAGCTCAGAGGAGCGGATGCAGCAGTGGTCGGACACTCACTTATGTTTTTTTATAACTGTAGCAGTGGTGTGCAACCTTGAAAAGTGTGTCCTTTTTCACGTTATTGTTGTGCTTTTATTACCTTGCATGGCAGTTGGATTCTCGCGGTCACAAGATCACGCGAGAATCGTGGGATCACATGTCACACGAAAATCCATCTCGTCAGGCTCGAAGTAATGCGTTTGTTTCCGGTAAGCCAGAGCACAGACCAATCAGCGTCCTGTAAGGAGCTACTGGCAGCTACGAGCGTGGCTAAGGTGTGTGTGAGGCAACGACAAGGAGAGGCGACGGTTTGTTCTAAACAACAATGGCAGCTCCTAAAGAGGTTAGCATAGCTGCAATAGCATCAGTTATATCAGAACTGAAGAGTATTTCTTCATTGAAAGAAGAGCAAAGAACGTCACTGTTTCTCGATGGAAAAGATGTTTTCGCTCTTCTCCCTACTGGCTTCGGAAAAGAGTTTGATTGACATATGGTTCATCCAATCATCTGCCAAGTATTTTTTGAAAGTGCCTGTCCTTTTCCGAACAGTTTCCAATGACGGCGTCTCAGGTGGTTCGGTGTAACAAACCATCTGGCGGGTCAGGTTAGAGCTTTCACATCTTCTGCCAAAACCTGAAAGATCCCGACACACTTAGGGGCGGTACAGATACCGCATTTTTTGCTCCCTCAAATCCATTGTTATCAATGTAAACGTGCGGAAGGCACACTCAAAATCAGGGCACGCCGGGTGCGCCTCGAGATCAAAATAGTTCAACTTGTGGAACACTTCAGCGCGCACCGCATCTCATGTGACGAGGAGCAACCAATCACAACCGGCATATATCTTTTCTTTCTTTCGTAAATATCTACGTTAAATATATGGAGGAGAAGTTAATCATGTTAGTCCAGGACTACCCAGAGCTTTACGATCTGTCCCACCGACTATTTTACTTGCTTCACCCTTTCCGTCTGAGGACATCACAACATCCGGTTTATAGATCGTCCAAATTGACTCAAATTGAGCAGTAAACCTACTGTGAGGGATTTACGGTGCTGGAAATCCATTTATCTTTGTTTTGACTTTGTTTAGTTTAGTCAGTGAGGCTTACTGCTAAATTACTGCAATCATCGTCATCTCAGCACGCTTGTTTTGGTTGCTTAGTGACTACAGGAGCGCAACCTCCCAAGCACCTTGGATAAAAGGATAAAAGCGGCACGGCTGGCGTTTTCCACGCATTTTTAGACGCAACATGTAAACGGCCCCTTATTGAAACACAATCAAACATGGTATTGAATTTCATGTTTCAGTCCTAACTTTTTCTTCCACTATGTCTTTCAGTTTTTGAGTTTGTTCCCATGGTGATAACCTCCTCTGAAATAATTCAGACAGCAATACAATGGCTATGAGCTCTTTTAAATTGTCATTCAACTGTAGTATGCGAGCAACAATATTCAGGAGGTGTCTTGTGACCTGCTCATTCTTTTAATGAAAACACAAGCACATAAATGCATAGCAATTGGTTCCATATCCTCAGCAGAAAAAAGTGACATTGGTGGTCACACCAAAGTGGTTTGTGAATGCATTGCCACCTCCACGGGCCATCTACTGCTGTAAGGCACAGTGACTGTGGAGTGAGCAGGCCCCATGGGCCCCGGAGGGAGGTTAGAAGTCTGTTCACTCGTATTTCACATGCTCTCGGACAGAATAACAAGCACAGCAGCTCCCTTCAGAAGCCGCAGTCAGATGAAGAGCTGGGTTCAAAACATCCTACTACAATCAAACACTGTGTCTGAATCCAGTGCTTACATTTATGCTATAACTACACTCCAATCTGTGAGCGTAAGAGACAAAATATAGCTGGTACACTTAAAGGGAAACTTTGCCTATTTTCAACTGGCTTTCGTTGGCAGGGGCTGAGTATCCGTCCTTCATACCTTTAAGGTAGGACGTCACGTTACCCAGACTACAACAATAAAAGCGGTAACTTCCTTCTATCTCCGCATAGACTCAAATGAAGCAAATATATTAATTTTGGTATTAAAAAAATCTATCTCAAAATTGTAAAAAAAAATCACGATACATAGGTTAATACATTTTTTCCCCACCCGTAGTATGCATACTGCACTAAATAGTAATAAAAAGAAAAATAATATATCAGCTCCCTACATACACAAAATGCTAATTTAATATAGTGATAACAAATTAGGATTCAAATGGTTTATTCTTCAAAGTTTCTGTTTTTGAAGAGAGGCTTTGGTAAGGCTTCAATAGGCCTTTGTTTAGTATGCCACCCTTACAAATGTCTCTGATTTACTGTATGCACACATGACACCAGGGGGCAGCGCCTCTGTGAGTATCCGTCATTGAAGATGCCCAGTAGGCCTGATTGTCTGACGTTAATCATGTGCTCCCCTCATTCATTACAGGGGGTAAACCTGAGTGATGAGTACTCAAGGAAATACTAATGAAGGTTTCTACTGTTATTATTTAATGAGCTTGACTGCCTCACTGAATGCGCTCATACCGTATGCTTTTAGTCAGTATGCGATAGCCTCCCGTAGGCTCCGGTCTCTAACTGAGCTGAGGAGTTCCCCGTGCTTCCCACTGAGAGACATCAAACTGAACTGGGCCTGATTAAACAGCCTGCTTGAAACTTCACAAAATAACTTGAACAATTTAACCTCTGAGGAAGCTCCAGTGGTGATTAATTCTTCCCCCCTTTACTCCATTGTAATTGTTCACACCGGGGGGGAAGTTAATCGTATCGTAGGCCACAAAAAGCCAAGACCCTGTTCCATTCAAAGTCATTACCATGCCTCAAGGAAAACTGGGCAATTATGTGTAATTGCCACCTCACAGCATCTGTCTATGGCAGACAGTATCATGAATGTGGTTTGTCATGTGTCATGTTAGCTTAAAGAAATGTCATCTCATCAAAACATTTAAATTATGTAACTTTGACCTTAATGTCTGGCTGATTCATGAACCCACGGTTCCTTGTGAGCATAACAAGAAAGAAGTAGGAGATTAAAATGTGCACTCATGAAAAAAATTCTACGTAGACATTTTGACGGGACTTGTTGGGCAGCTGTCAGCAGTGTGACTTTATGAGAGCTGGGGACAAACTAAGCAGCGTGCTCGGCCTGGCTTCCTACCATCTTACTTAACAATCGACAGCCCATATGGTGGACGCAGCTAGTACATAAAACCAGGGGTTTACAGAGCTACTTATGACAAGTTTGATTGTGGAAAACAAACTGATGTCAAGATGATGTTGTGCGGCAATGGATTCAGTTTTGAAGAGTTAGTGGCATCAAGAAAGTAGCTTTTGGGGGTCTTAGTACTAGCGTTGCACGGTACTGCACCGATACTAGAAAGGTATCGAGATACCCTGCTGTTAAAAACGGTATGATACTCGTTTTATTAGTACCTGTACTTTAAGAATGATGATGTTTTAATACGAGCAGTGAGTTGCGTCGATGTGCGACATCGGGGCCGTGTGTGTTTGCAGCACTTTGCTTTAGAGGACGGCATTAGGATTGGGATTTTTAATAAGTACATTTTTATATTTTTAATTAATACAAAAGTAATTTAAGGTTCCATGTTCTGTCATCTATTATTCCATTACTTTTCCTGATGTTTTAGATTTTTGCCCTGGTATCGTTTCAGTATCGGTATCAAGATATTTAGGCAGGGTATCATATCAAAGTCAGAATTTGGTATCCTGACAACACTACTTGGTACTTAACAAGCTTCATACACACTGTTCACACACACACACACACACACACCTGCGCTGACAGAAAGGAGCCGCACTGAACGTGCCACACACGTTTTATCGGTAGTAACGTTACTACCAGGCAGCGCCTGCGAAGGTTAATACTAGGGAAATATATATTTTTTAAGACGGGATGAATAGTCGCATAAACTATTTGATTTTTTTTATAATTTAACGACCATTTGAAAAATCTAAAATCATGACCCATCCCTAATTCCCACCCATATGTAACTCCATACAAAGATCAAAGGTCAAAGATGCACAATATGATGCTAATAAGAAAACAAATATGCCTGAAAGTTTAGAAAGAAAGGGGAGTTAACATTCCAGGATTTGTATCCCTTTACATTGATGACCTTGCGCTTGTGTTTTCTGACTACATTGATGCGTCAGCGTTGCTGGGAAGAATCAATCATGTAAATATAGATATTGGCTTCATAGAGAAACTGTGAAAGATCAAACTCAGGCATGTTTAAGGCTGCAAATAAATCTGTGTCGTCATTGACAATTGACTGAGAAATCTCATGACATCTAAATTTAAATGTATACCTAAATGTTAAGTAATGTCGACACAGCATAGTATCGCGATGTTTTGCGTGGCAATATTGTATCGATACACGGACGTGAAAACTGTATCTTATTAGAGAAACAGATGTTGACAAACTTCATAATTTGCAGTTGAAAAAAAGTAATAAATCGCAATATATTAGATCGCTCAGCATATCACAAAATATTTAAAATCGTAATACTCAGCATATCACAAAATATTTTAAATCGCAATAAGATCATATGGTGACTTAAGTATTGTGATAATATCATATCGTGGGGCCTCTGGTGATTCCCATCCCAACTCAGCTCAATATGAAGGTTTTTATTCCCCAGGGAATATCAACATATATTCTTGGTTTTAATTGGAAACTAAACTTCCAGATGGACAGGGCTCCCCTAATTCAGTCCCCAGTGCTGTAGCTTTGCCATATTAGCAACAGGTGAGTGAGAATGAGCTCAAGATTACACAGGCACTTGATGAGTGGCAAGTTACTGGAGTGTGAGGTAGATGAAGGCCTTCCAGCTGGATGTTGTCACATGTGAGAGGACCGTTAACACAGCGTGAATTCAAATACCAACAACTTGTAAATAAACAGCACAATGTGGAGGGGGACATTCTACCTGTAATACACATAAAAATAATATGATATAAAACCGTAAATCAAAAAATCCATTGGTACCAACCATGTCATACTAGCTTGTCGCGAAGGAGGCTAAATAACGCTCCAAACTTGCGCTCAATTTTGGCAAGGATGATGATGATTTGAGCATATTTTTTAATGCTAAATGCAGTACCTGTGAAGGTTTCTGGACAATTTGTAATTTTTTTGTGTTTTTAATTGATTTCCAATAATAAATATATACATACATTTGCATAAAGCAAGCATATTTGCCCACTCCCATGTTGATAAGAGTATTAAATACTTGACAAATCTCCCTTTAAGGTACATTTTGAACTGATAAAAAATGTGAGATTAATTTGCTATTAATCGTGATTAATCATGGACAATGATGCGATTAATCACGATTTTATATTTTAATCAATTGACAGCCCTATTAAATATATTTATTTGTTATCATTTTAGTCATTTATTGTGTTAATCAAGTAAAAAACAGTTTGAAGGAGTGTAATGTGAGAAGATTTGAGGTACAAGAGCAATGTGTTAGTTTAATCAAGCAGAGTGGAACTGTTAATTTTTGGCAGAATACTTAAAAAAATCTAAGAATAATTCATAGAGACAGCAGGGTTATGTAACTGTGAGCATTTAAAGTATATAAGATCTCATTTGGGGAAAAAAATGAATTCATAATGACTGATCTGATAAAGTCTCTACAGTATGAGCTGATTGGATTTAAAGCTCGGAGTTAACTCAATGCTGACACAACTGATGAGCAGAAGACTTCAACATAAGGGACAACCATTAAATACAAATGATCCTTACTTGGAAGTGAGAAATTTAAAATAGGAGACATTAAGAACATTTTATTTCATTTTATTTGTGCCTAATAAGGACCCCATCTCTTTTATCTTTCTTCATTTTGTAAATTTTGAGAAACAGGGTGTTGATAGCACTGATTGGTGTGATAAACCTGGTTGGTTGAACATTTGATTTACCTCCAGAGCCTGGGTAGTTAACATATATCTTCCCCTATGTGAACTTGAGTACAAGTGCTACACAAAGCTGCCGTGTACAGCAGAAAGGTGATAATTGGTTTAGCCCTATTAAAACCTGTTAGAGGGTGAATCCTGTGTGAAGAACAGCATGCATACATGCAGCAGCCTACATGGCAAATGATCTCATCCTTTCAAAGGGTGATTGTTCTGAATAGACTACCATCTTCTCATGTTGATGACGCCTTTTAATGAAGCTTTTTATATTCGCAACAAGCTAGTATAACATGGTTGGTACCAATAGATTCCTTAGGTTTTCTAGTTTCATATGATGTCAGTATCTTCAATCTAGCTTTAAAATTGAGCCCGCTACAACCTCCGAAAAAACGATTGCGTTAATACCTTAAAGAAATTAGTGGCGTTAAAACGAATTTGCGTTAACTCGTTATTATCGCGTTGACTTTGACAGCCGCAGTATATTTACATTGTGGTATTTCTACTATTAGATAAGTAAAAGATCTAAATATCACTTCCAACAATGTAAACCTGTACAAAAAGTATCCTGATAATGATGAGCTCAGTGTACAAATATCAATGTCTTTAACAAAAAATAGAACAATTTTATAGAGCAATTTCTGTATTATTACATACAGTATGTTGCTGCTTCATTCATTATGTGTAATGAGGCGGCAAGAATGAAGGGAAGCATCCCAGCATGCACTGGGGCTACGCACTTATGGATATAAGTCGTATGTGTGCATAGGTGGGGGTATCATAGGTTTGTCCTCTTTGGCTGAACAAGTACAGTACATGCAAATGTCAGTACACAGGCAGGAGTGTTGAAGCCTATAAAAAAGTATTTTTGTTCGTTAAAGTAGCTCACCTTCTTCTCCAGTTGATGAAGCCTTTCAATTGTCTCTTGTCAAGAGCTAAGTAATCTCTGGTAGTTATCCAAATTGCAACATATTGTGTAGTAATGACACTTAATGGCATACTGTCATTTTGCACTCAGTAACCAATTCACATGAGGACGTCGCATTTACATGCAGCAAAAACCAGCAGAATGACACGATCCAGTTGTTTTAATAATGCAAATCCTTCAGTCAACTGAGTGACTTATATTCCTTAATGGATTTAGTTAAAAATGTAAAATATTTCCGCATATATATATATATCGTTCACTATGTCTGTTCTGTTGGGATATCTTAAATATACGTATTTCATCTTACCCTCTATTAACCATAGCTAACCATTTTCTTTCATAATGCATTACCTTTATGGGAAGTGCTTGTCCAGACACATTTGCAGATATGTTTGATAGGTCTTGATATTCTTCAGTTGTGTTGACCTCAGGTTCAAAGATGAAACAGACTCTGGCTGGGATAATTTAAACCTGCTGCCCCGGAGAGTCCATCCCAAGACAGTCATTTGGACGATTTTCAAATGGTCGAGAGATGCCTCCAGTTAATTAAAAATTAACTACAGATGATTAATTGACACCCTTTTATAAGAGGATCCTAGCAGGCTTCTATGAGGGTGAGTTGTAGACTGGTATTTTACTTACAGGAGCCAATAATGATATCCATCAAAATAATTAAGTTTAAGGCCTATTACAATTTTAAACCCCCGTTTTTGCCCATGATTGATCATCCCCGACTTCTTTTCATTGCGGTATTGGTATCACTGAAAGGTTTTTCTATGTCTGTGTGTAATATAACAAGACTCGGTCAAATCGGAGTATATGGATGGACCGTGTATAGTCAGTCTGTGACTTTGTGGGTAAATTGTTACACAAATGGTCATGTCTATAATGTTAAATCCAGTAATTGTACATGTCGACAGCCTCCGTCCTTTCCACGTTTTCCATTCATTGTCTATGTAAGCAGCCGTGCAATGCATTCTGGTAGCGTGGCGGCGTGATTCGAGAGATGCGGCACGACTTTGGCCGCTCCTCATTTGCATAAAATTAAGGTCTAGGCTACCTTATGGACCGACGTGACTCGCCACCTCTGGAAACTCCCGAGAAACTCTTAAACTAACCGTTGTCGATCTAAAATAAAGACTGATTTAGCAACTGCGTGGCTTATTTCTCGCATAAAATGTTTTCAGAAACACATTTCGGTGAAGTATTTTCGTGAAATAAGAGAAGAAAGTTTCCAAACAAGCCGCCATGTTGGTTTCGGTTTGAAAGCTGGGAGCAGCAGCACACGAGCAAAGAACGTATATTGATGCTCTTTGCCACGAGGGAAAGCGTTCGTCCAATCAAGTGCCGAGTGTCTAGTGGCAGCCCATCAAGCGTTCAATGCTGAGAAGCGAGGTGAGTGGAGCCGCTGACAACCCCCCCCTGAAAACGCAAACAAAGGACTGTTCACGCCTTTTCATTTTGATAGAGCAACGGCCGATGACAAAAAGCCAACACTCGGCCGACCAATCAAGTAACTTCATCAGTCAGACTTTTGCGTTTATAGGGCTGGCCCTCTGCGGTCCAGCCAAAAACTGACAATGTCTTGGTGTTACATTCTGTCACTAGAATTTTCCTTAATCTTCTTAAATGAAGTTATAACTTCAGAAATCTCTAACATACAACGTCAATAACCTTTTCACTATTATTCCCTTTTATTAAAATGATAACTCTCATCACAGGCATCACTATTAAATCTGCAGATGTCTAAATAAGGCTGAATGTAATGGTTATTTAACCATCTTCCCTTCCTCCATCTCCTCACCACCCATCTTCTGTGATTACTCTATCACTCTCATTCATTCCATTAGTGTTGAAACTATTTTTCCTTCATCTCTTTTCCTCGTGGCTACATCTCCATCTGATTATCTCGTAGCACCCATTATAACCCTGAAATCCCCCAGATTTGCTCCCAACTCATTACTGAAGTTTTGACACTGAACTGTGAACTGTGTTGAATTTCAAAAACATCACCAGGGAGCTCAGAGAAATATTTAGGGCTGTTGCTCCGTCACTTAGAGTTCAACGTGACTGCTCTGTCAAAACAAGTGCAGATTCAGCTGAACTGCAGCTAAACTCGGCATACTATGAAGTCACACTAAGATCTACCCATCACAGAGTGGATTCAGGAACATGACATGATGATTGTGTAATGCTGCAAGTTTAGTTTTATTTCTACCACCAGGGGCAGACTTCACCACCCCAACTAAAAGGGCCCCAAACAGCTTTAGATTTATTATGATGTTTAGATATGAAAAATATGGAATCATGTTACTACTCTTACTCATTGTACCCCGAAATAACTTACAAAAGGCCGCCATAGCAGTTACAAAATATGCAACTCAACATATACTACTTATTTTGTACTTCTACTTCAGAGGAAAACATTGTAGTTCTAATTTTACCCTGTGATTTTTAGGTTGTAGTGGGCTTATTTCTCACATAAAATGTTTTCAGAAACACATCGGTGACATTTTTTCGTGATATAAGAGAAGAAAGTTTCCAAACGAGCCGCCATGTTGGTTTCGGTTTGAAAGCTGAGCGCAGCCGCCCACGTGCAAAGAACATATGTTGATACTCTTTGCCACGGAGAGCGTTCGTCCAATCATGTGAGGTCTTTGAAACGTCTATTTTGAAACGTACAGCAACATATGCCCTTTGCAGAGGAGCGGCTGTAAAACTATGAAGTAAATTTCCCCACCATCAGCATCACTAGTGCTGTTCATCTGCCTTGCTGTCAAAGATAACTGCGGTAAATAAATGACAATATCTGACAGGATGCACCTGCTGCTGCTTTATGGATCTGTGTCAGCTGTCAAATATGTGAGTAAATGTGCCCAGAATGATGACGGGTCCCATATACAGCTTCTAGTTTAAAGTAAGGGATTCTACTTGGACCTATGGCGACAGTGATATTTCAATACAGGCTGCTACGCTAAGAGAGTGGCAGGTTTTTCGGCAGAACCGAAAACACCTCATCCATCATGTGTGCCACTTTGCTGTCAAAAACTACCTCATCACTTTCTCCAAATGTACATACATTGAAAGGCTTTGTAACACCGCGGGTGAATGTCTGTTGGAGGAAACAACAAATCTTTTACAGTAATGAGGACTCGGATTGATTGCTAGAAAGGAATGGCTTACCTACATTAAGAAGTACAGTATGTATCCCACCCCCTCAATTTAGATTTTACAGTATGCTGTGGCAAAGCTCATAACATTTACTGAAAATACACTTTTCGTTTTAACTCCACTAATTTCGTTAACAACATTAACGCAACCAATCTTTAAAGTTAGAGTGAAGATACTGGCGCTTAAGGAATCCATTGATACCAACCAGGTCATACTAGCTGGTTGCTAAGGAGGCTAAATAACGCTCCAAACTTACACTAAATTTTGGTGAGGAAAAACTGGCATGGCCATTTTCAAACGGGTCCCTTGACCTCTGACCTCAAGATATGTGAATGAAATGGGTTCTATGGGTACCCACGAGTTTCTCCTTTACAGACATTTTATGATAATATGCAGTTTTGGGCAAGTCATAGTCAAGTCAGCACACTGACACACTGACAGATGTTGTTGCCTGTTGGACTTGAGTTTGCCATGTTATGATTTGAGCATATTTTTTATGCTAAATGCAGTACCTGTGAGGGTTTCTTGACAATATTTGTCAATGGTTTGTGTTGTTTATTGATTTCCAATAATATATATATACATACATTTGCATAAAGCTGCATATTTGTCCACTCATGTTGATAGGTATTAAAGTATTAAATACTTGATAACACTCCCTTTATAGTAATTTTTTAACAGATACAAAATGTGTGATTAATTTGTGATTAATCAAGGACAATAATGTGATTAATCGCAATTAAATAGTTTATCACTGACAGCCCTAATGATTATCAATATACTTTTTTGTGACTGCTGGTGATTAATGACTAACTGTGTTTCTGAATGAGTAAACCGTTAACCTTCACTGTTGGTCATGACTGTGTCATAACCCTAATAAGCAAAACGTTAACTGGCTCTTAATTAGTACTAATTAAGCATTACTCCTTGAACTGTAAAGTGTTCAATAGAAATGTCAAAAAGGAGAGAAATTACTACCGAATATGTCAAAGAGGTTACAAAATTAGCTGGTTGCGTGAGATGACATGCAGTTCTGTGCTTACAGAATCTGTGTCTTGGCAAATAAGCCGAAGCTCAAATCACAGCGTTTCCCCTCAAAGACACTAACAATGCAATAGACAACACTAGGAGGGACGAGAGACAAAGTAGACTCATGAAAGGGCTGTCAGATATTAAGTTGGACTTTGGGGCTGCTGATAGGTCCCAGTCTTTCATTCTACCCAGGGCAGTGCCTGAGCCAATGAGATAAAGGCCATGTTGATAAGAGTGTTAAATACTTGACAAATCTCCCTTTAGGGTACATGTTGAACAGATAAAAAAATGTGTGATTAATTTGCGATTAATCGCGATTAAATATCTCAACTGATTGACAGCCCTAGGATACATAAAATAAAACAGGAAAAAACAACTTCAGCTGCTGTGCAGTTTGAAATTTAGGTATGCAGATCAGGAAAGTAATTTTCCGCCAAACTATGGAAATTAAATAGCAGTTAAATATCCAATCCAAAGTTTCCTCTCATAAGATCAGTTCAACTAATGAGCAGAGAATTACTAATTGACCTGCTGCAGCAACGTGATCATTGCTGGTGAGACCAGAGACTCTGTAGTAGAACTTATTTATTTGTCAGCACGCCCCTCAAGACGACTATATTTGATATTGGCTGTTCTCCCTTTTCTGATCCTGCATGATAACCACCTCAAGCCTCTCGGTCTCACAAACAGAACCTGCGATGCATCTCGTCACGTCCTGTAGCACAATAAGATAAGCCTTTATTGATCCTCAGAGGGATAATTCAGTTGTTGCAGCGGCACAAGGACAGAAATAAGCACAGATAGATAGAGGAAGGAAAAAAATAAATAATAATAGGCACATAAAACTAAAATAAGAATAGAAGTAAACACAAGAGCAATTAGAGACAAAAATTACAAGGTAAAAGTGACAGTGGTGTGATAAACAGCCGAGTCAGCAAGTCTCGTATATGTAAACAGCACACACCAGACTAATAAACAGTAAAATATGATTAAATAATGATACTTACTGTGTGTCTGTATTAATATAGAATTATAATATGGTATATAATGTAATAAAACAGTATAACATATCGACATAATTTAATAATAGTAAGAAATTCTTCAAAATCTTATTGATCTTATTGAAAATCTTATCTCTTATTGTTTTGTTTTTATAAGCTTAATAGCTCAGCAGCCAGCCAACGTTTTGCGACAAAAGTGTCACATCATGATTTTCTGTGGCTTTTGGATGTTGCTGAAGCACCAGGACTTTCCATAATAGCACTTAGAAGTAAGGTAAATTAAAAATACCAGTAGTCTCAGAATAGATTTTTCTGTTTCCAATTTAACAAAAGGCCACAGCTGCAAACCAAACAGCTATAAAATAAAAAAAACAGTTGTCGAAAGTGATACTGCTGGTACTGCTTCAGCATTTAGAAACAGGCGTCTTATTCAAATACAGAAATACCACAGAAAGAAATCGAACAGCAAGCATGTAGCTGCTTCCCAGTGACTTCTTATAAAATAGTGATTTTAAAGAAGTTACAATGACCTCTCCAGATGACCATAGACACGTGAATCAGTGAACAATGCAGAAACATGACACTTTTGCTCTGTTGTTGCCTCCAGGCTTGGTTTCATTAAATTACATCTTTCTTTAACATTTACAATTACACAAGAACTCCGAACCTGAACACATCCAGAGGCCCTACAGAGCAGCTTTTCATGGCCAAAGATGGGGGGTGAAAGTTATTAGTACAGGCACAAATCATCAAAAGGGCTTTAGTTTGTCAGATACATGTGTCTTTGGGTTTGTCCAAATCCTGCGTATCTTTGTCATTTTATTAATGGATATTATGCAATTCTCTATTTTCCGGTGTTAATTCTAACTATATAGCTATGAATTCAATATAAAAGTGTATTATTCTTGTATGGTTTTTACTTTAACTGTCAGTTGTGTTGCATTTTAAGACAGGTGCTTTTGTTTTCCCCACTTTTAGATATGCAGCCTCAGTGGATGACATCTGGGAAGAAAAGGAACACTATGCAGACCAACTGAGACAACATCTTCTCTGTGCTGAAGCTCTGAGGTAGGATATTTTTTCTCATTACCAGCTGAGTTGTGTTTAACGTTGGACATTGAAAGCGTACAAAATATTTTAAATTCAGTGGCCTCTTTAGCCTCGTTATGAACATCTTAAAAATTCATAAAATTATAGGATATGATCTGTAATAGACATGTACATTATCATTCAGTGTGATTTACACTTCCCGAGAATATTTTATCTCTGATGTCCACAACTCCAGAATACCTGAAGCTGAAATTACAACTCATTTAAAGAGCTCACCTGTCTTCTTTGTTGGTTCTCAGAGAACAGACACAAGGTGTTGGGGAAGGAGCAGCAGACTGGATGGAGACGAGGACTGAGACGAGTAGTAAGACGAGCAGAAGATGCTGGACGAACATAGAGTAAGGAAACACCAGTAAAGCAAAATATCGTCTTGATGCTTTGATTATTGAATGTTGTATCAAATGTCATGAAAAATCTCAGTCTAGCATGTCATAAAAAAAATAATATTATATAGTCATAGCCATAAAAATGTCAGTATAGCACATCATAGAGCATGTCAAAATATAGTATGTCATAAAAAATGTCTATGCTATAAGTATACTATGCCATAAAAATATTATAAAAACTATCATAGTATAGCATGTCGTGAAAATATCATGGTATAGTATGTCATAAAAAAGTCATAGTATAGTATGCCATAATGTCACAATATAGTATGCCATAAGAGTCATAAAAATGTCAAAGTATAATTTGTCATGGAAATGTCAACGATATCATAGTATAGTATGCAATAAAAGAGTCCTAAAAAATGTCTTAAATATCACAGTATAGTATGTATTATAAAGTAATTTTGAAAAGTCATAAACCAATGCAGTATCCGCAATAGTAATGCAGTATCCAAAATACATATGCAATATCCGTATGCCATAGAAATGTCATAAAAAGTCATAGTATAGTTTTTAATAAAAATTCCATAACAAATTTCATTGTACCGGATGCCATTAAAATTCCGGATATATATTAGTATGTCATAAAAAGTCATAATATAATATGCCATAAGTCAAAAAAAATATAATAAAAAAATATAGTAGGTCTATAGTATGCCATAACAAAGTTATACAAATTTCATAAAAATCACATTATAGTATGACGTAAGAATCAGAAAAAGTATAGTTGCCATCGAAACGTCATTAAAAATGGCATGGCATGCCAAGAAATGTCATAGTATAGTACGTCATATTGAAAAATGTATTAAAAAAAAAGTCAAAGTATAATTTGTCATGTAAATGTCATAAAAAGTCAGTATAATATTCCAAAAAAAGTCATAAAAAAAAAAATCATAGTAAGTTATGTCATA
>CAKAKR010010936.1:888-14325 GCA_916700685.1 Adelosebastes latens | reverse complement strand
ATGCATTCACACAACTACAAACCCACACACACTTTCATGTACGAACACACACAGGCAGCGGGTCATGGCCTCTTATTAATATTTCCTATTCTGGTGTGTTCTCTTGGCAGACGGAGCTGTGCTGCTGCTGCAGTGTGTGGCCTGGCTGCACAAACACACAAAAAAATCTCTAAATTAAGTTTTATTACCATCCCATGGGTTGATTCATCGCTAATGAGGGGTTCCCCTACTTCTATCCCATTCCATTTTTCTCCCTCTGTTTATTTCTGTCTGCTGAGACTTCCTTTCTCTTAGTCATCCTCTTCCAATCCCACACAATGTAATAATCAAATTTATTTCAAAAGCTTGGTGTGGTTGTGCCAGACTATCCTCACCAGAAAACAATAGTGTTGGTCATTCATTCAAACGCTCAAATCGACCCATGTTTACTTTTTCCTTTCAAGTGACATGCTGTGGTCATTTAAGGAATGACTGTCCTCTCGAAGTAGCAAAAAGGTGGAAGTACCGTGACGTTATATTGCCGCAAAACCTTTGTTGGGCTGAATAGTTGGGTGTGCAAAACATCTGACTTCAACAACAGAGACTGTGGATCATATCCGTTCCCCTACGTTTGGATTGATCCATTGGCAGACACTTGGGTCCAAAGTGACATACAAATGAGGTACAATCCAAGCCACAGTCAAACCACTATAAGCCTTCAAACACATGGATCTATTACTCTAACCGGCCTTCTTGGATCGGATTTCGTCTCACCAATGCCAGAGCAACACGTCCCCACCAAAGCAGCCCTTTGCAGGTTTTTTTTCAACACAGTGCTGTTTTAGGTCAGAACACCCTGCAAGGCCATGAGCACACAGAGTGCGTTTTGCAGGCGGAAAAAGCAAGGCGCATCGCAGGTGGAGCGTTTTTTGCAGTTTGCTGCATCTTTTTATTTTATATTGTTACTAGGCAACAACCAAATGAGTGCTAATGTTACCTGAATACAAACCATGAACTGTGCGCTACCTAAATGTTTTTTTCTGTTCAGATCATGGTAACTACAGTTGGTAAACTCATATACAGTAGCTCCGAGTATACAGCAACAGCCTCCAGGCCTGCTGTTCTCTGTTCAGGTCATGATATGGTTGGTAAAGTCATATAGCTCCGGGTATCCAGCAAAAGTCAGCACAATGAGAAAAAACTAAGGCTGTTAATCAATTAGAATATTTAATCACAACTAATTGCATGATTGTCCATAGTTAATTACGATTAATCACAAATGAATTGCACATGTTTTATATGTACATTAAAGGGAGATTTTTCAAGTATTTAATACTCTTATCAACCTAAGTGGGCAAATATGCTTGCTTTATGCAAATGTATATATTTTTTTATTGGAAATCAATTAACACCACAAAACAATGACAAATACTGTCCAGAAACCCTCACAGGTATTGCATTTAGCATAAAAATATGCTCAAATCATAACATGGCAAACTCTTACCCAACAGCCAACAACAGCTGTCAGTGTGTCAGTGTGCTGACTTGACTATGACTTGCTCAAAACTGCATGTGATTATCATAAAGTGGGCATGTCTGTAAAGGGGAGACTCCATTTTCATTCACATATCTTGAGGTCAGAGGTCAAGGGACCCCTTTGAAAGTGGACATGGCAGTTTTTCCTCACCTGACATGGTCGGTACTACTATGGATTCCTTAGGTTTTCTAGTTTCATATGATACCAGTATCCTTACTCTAGCTTTAAATTGAGCCCGCTACAACCTAAAAATCACAAGTTGTGTTAATGCGTTCAAGAAATGAGTGGCGTTAAAACAAATTTCTGTTAACGCTTTATTATCATGTTAACTTTGAAAGCCATAGAAAAAAACGACGTTGGGTGCTTTTCTGCTCTGAGTTTAATTTTTCGAGTCGAGGCGTTCAGGGCGCTTCTATAAAAATGTGAGGCACAGAGCGGATAAACGCGAGACACTCGGCAACGCAAAAGGCTTCACTCTCATTGAAAACAATTATAAAAAGCCGCCCCAGGCTCCTAAAACACACTGTGATCCGGGCCTAAGGCTTTATAATACTCTCACACAGCATTTAGCAATGATGCAGAAGTTATGAAGATTAATAAAGACAGCTAGACTGAGTATAAGTGAAAACATGACAGCAAGGCAAGTACCAGAGATTCTCTTTGCCACTGAAATCTGATAACTTGTGTAGAGGAACAGAAATTGTAAAAAGGAACAATTGACCAACCAACAACAATCCACAGCACACTGGCTTGTGCATGACATCTGCAATCTGCAAAGCATCTCTCCAATCTGAGTGATTGATTTAAAATTAGTTTCTCGTCTGGCACCATATAACCACTGTTATTTTTCTCTGCCTGTAATCTGTTCATTGTGTCAAAGTCTGTCATACACTATTCATGTCTGTTTGGTTGGCAGGGCATTGATTGCCCTCTGTTATTACTGTCTGCTTGCAGTCAGTCTAAACTGTCATAGAAAACGTATTTATGCACTCACTAAAAATAGAGTCCTTGTCTACACCGTGTACAGTAGTGTGATAATTAATTCGTGTCACATGAAATTAAGTCTGCAAACCTACTGGAAGCACTGTGTTGTGGGTAAGCTGATTTGCCGTCTATACAAGGGCAGCCGTCAATCTTCCCCCTGCAGCATTCGACGACATGCTCGGTGTCGTCGTGGTTTCAAATGCAAGGTTAGTCTCCCTTTGCATTGCCCGTAAATAAAACTTTACGGGGAGAGATGTTGGACAAAACAGAGCCATGATGCCAAAATAAAATCTCCTCAATCTGCACGGCGCTGAGGTCTAGTGGCATATTTGCTGTCAGCATTTTCTAATATTCTCAAGGAAACGCAATAAATCCCAGATGGTGATTCTGTTTTTGCTGATTAAAATAAGCGAGACATGGATAGAATGGAAACAAAAGAGACTAAATTGAAGCACTTAATGCATCTTCTCAATGTGATTATTTTACCTATTAACAAATAAATCTGTAAAGCATGTGTGAACATGAATCTCATCGGTAAGAATGGAAATGTCGGGTTTCTCTTTGTTGTGTGATCCACAAATTCAAGCAAGGACAAGACGACCGTCTCTGTTCCATCTTTTCATCCTCCTTCTGTAGTGGCACGTTATATCTATTGTCCATCCCTCACACATAGACATGAAATACCCGCAACCACAACAAGTGCTTTAAAAACATCTGAGTGATATGGCTAGAGTGATGATGTGGGTTTCACAAGAGTTTCAAGGTTCCACCACCGCCGCCACCATCAACATCATCAACCGCCCACACGATAATACTTTAGACATCTTCCTCGAAGCTCGTCATGGGCCTTTTTGTCACAGCTGCCACACAGACTTGTTATAGCAGGAAAAAGCACAGGTGTAATTAATTAAAGAGGAGGAATCCCAACCAACCCAAGATGAGTTACATGATTATTATGACATTTGGACTTTTTTTTCTTTTGGTATACTCTAAAATACAAATTGTTGTGATTTTTATATTGCACTGACTGAAGTCAGGCTGGTATTTATTCGCACCTGCCAACCTTCAAACCTGTAACACTTGAAATAAATCTTTAATAAAGCTTCCATTTTGAAAGAAGTTTCACTGCTTTGAGTGTTGTCTCATGTGAGGCAGTTGGGTTTTTTTTATGGAAGCTGCAAATAAAAGAAGAAAATAATCAAATGTGATGAAATATGGTATGAACAATTACTGTATTGTGATATATACCGTTAACATGATATGAAATCACATTTACAGTGATAAAAGATTTCGGCCATATCGCCCACCCCTACTGGTAACTCTTGCCATTAAAGTGGATCAGTAATCCTTGTCAGTAAGCCAGCATGAACAGTGGCAGGGCACTGAAATTAGTAAATCTTAATAGAGTAAAGCCCTGCTTAATAGGATTAATAACACCTCATTTTCCTGTAATGACATGTCAAAATGACAGCCGAGTAAAAAGGCTGTAGCTCGGCCAATATAGTGCTGTCCAAATTTGTCTATATATAATATATTAATTAATAATAACAATAAAAAAGTATTATTATTATTATAAATGTGCTATATTTGCATATATATTATCTATATGCATTTTATTAAATAACTTTATTTACTGGTTATCTGGAGTATCAGGAGTAATGGCAATGGTGGACTGGTTGACCTGTGGGTTGATCCATGTCTATGTACTAGAGCTGGGCGATATGGTGAAAATCAAATATTACTATTTTTCAGCAAATACCTTGATATAGATATTACAATGATATTGTAGGGTTGACCTTTGGTGCTTTAATAAAATATTTACACAATGAGATTTTTGATAAATAATCATCAGTAAAGTGGATATAATGACTAATTGGGTAAAGGCAAATAATAGAACAGCTAGAACAGTCTGGTAAGTTCAGAAAATGACATCACTTTGCTGTAATGCAGTCTTTAAAAACCAGGAAAAGACAACACTTACAGTATGCCATATTACAATATTGCAATATCCAAAATCTTAGACAATATCTAGTCTCTTTTCACAATAACGACATAATATCGATATATTGCCCAGCCCTACTATGCAGCAAAACCAGAAGAGAAAGAAAAATTATCTGTGCTGCTCCGTATGGGATTTTGCATTACACTGACTAACTAGGCCAATACAAGTGTGCATATGTTGTGTTATATTTTTAACACATTTCACGTGTTTCTTTGTCTTTCACCTTTTAATTTACTCTGAAGCATTCCAAACAAATTCTCATTATGCTGCCTTCAGGGCCCTGATGAAAATACCAATGTTACAACTTGTTTGTGCATGAACAATATAAAAAAGGCCAGGAATTTCCTCAACGCATTCAGCCTTAATAAATCACTAATAATGCACGTATCCAGCCAGTGTGAAGCACAAGGAGGGCAGGAGGACCTCTGGGTGACATACAGGACTCATCATGGGGGATTAATATCACACTGTAGTAAAATTACTATTTAAAAAGTATGTAGTCCAACAAAATGAGAGGCAGTTGTTGCATGTTAGTGGTTTCCCCGTTTTAAATTTAAGGTAAGGTAAGGCAACGCTTCAGCCTCTCTCTGGCTAACAATCAGGTTTCATCAGATACACACTGTGTGATCAAACACTTCATGCGAGCCACTGATCACTGAATGGGCCACCATACAGCTGGGGAGCGTTCAAAGGCTCTCAGGTAGGTAGGCAAGTGAGGTATGCTGGCTGCGGCTGGTCGCTCTCATCCAAATACCCAAACAGACACGCACGCACATACACACACAACCTCACACAAGTGGCACATTCCTGCTATGACATAGTGCTGCCCAAATAAGGGGCTCAGGTGTTTCTCCCTTTGTAGTTTGACAAACGCTAAGAGTCAGAAAGTGAGTGAGACAGAAAGAGAAAGGGAGGGGGAGAGATGTGATGTTTTTCTTTTTGCCTGCCTTGCCTGTGAAACCCTATCCCTCTTTCATTCCCTCTCTCATTGTGTCAGTCGCTCTTTTGTGTACGTTGCTGATGAGGCCCCCTCGACACTGAAGAGGTTATGCAGCCGATACCTGACTCCCATTGAAGACGCTTTTCTCTCAAACACACACACACACATGCACGCATCCACTACCCTCTTTTTCTTTAGTTTTCTTACACTCAAGCTTCTGTCTCTTCCTTTCTTCTTTGTTCCCTCAGTCTTTTAATCACTTCTCCGCCATCCTAACACAGATACGCAGGTCACGCCACAAAAAGATACCACAGGAGAAGTGTTGGAAAACACTTACATCACCACAGAGATGGGTGGGGGGGGGAAAGGGAGGGAAAAAAGAGATACCCTTTCTCTTCTCACATCTGCTACCATCTGTATGTCCTTTCCCCTGGTTGTGTCCCTGCCTCTTGTTTGCATCCTTTCTTCTCTTCACCCTTGAGTGATATCGAAAGACCTCTTATTACTTTTCAGTTTTCTTGATTAGACCACATTTCTATCATTAACAGAAAAGTCAAATTTCATCACCTTTAAAAGAGAAGTAAACTTGCTAACAACCCCCTATCAACAAGATACAGGACACCACTCCCGAGGGAATCAAGCTTCACTCAAGACCTTCTTTTTGGTTGTTTCTTCGGTGACTCTCACGGAAAGCTCTTAGATAAAAGACACCTCAGATGATGGACCAAAGTGGCCCCCATGTCACAAGATGAGGCTGCCTGGGTGTGTTTTATGGTGCTGGGCTGGATAAGACAGCGGGACGTAGTAAGTTTGAATAAAAGCATGATGACAACTCTTTAAACACTCAACAGCTGGCCCGTATACCCACAGCCCTTCATATCTGATTAACATCGGTTTCTATTTATTATATTACATTACATTTTGTGACCAGCACATTCCTTCGAAGTTCATAAAATTTAATTATCGTTAGCTTATTATTTTTTTGGAGGTAAATCAACTCCCCAGTACGAACACTCTAATAGCCCTTATTTAAATCATTAGGTCCTAAAAGTTGTAAAACGCACTAATAGCTGAAACCAGAGTTATTTCCCTTCCTCCGTTCATGTGAATGAGACCCAGACCGAGGCTGGAGCGCAAGCCGTGACGACAGCGTGACGTTGGGGACCCGGTGACCGAGTCATGTGACCGAGCGGATGCTACTGCAAAACACGTCAACATTATGAAGGGAGCAATTTAATTTGAGACATACTTTTTTTTTTACTGTCCAAGTCTGAAGATAATTCATGCATGTGTAGCAGCCATATAAAAGTCAATACATGCAGGGAGCAACAGAATTATGAACATGACTGCGTATTGGCAACAAGTCTGTAGATGATAGTACATTTATGTTTGTTTCAACTCTGCCAAAACAGTCTGAACATGATGAGAACTTCATGTTATCTGCAATGTAAATAAAGCTGTTTCGCATTATGCGGGGTATGAAGTAAGACGCCTTCGTCAAAAGAGGATATGCATCATATTATTTGTAGTAACATGCCTTGATGAGCTTCATTTCTGGAGCACGTATTTACAGTGTAAAGGGGATTATAAGCCTACACTTACAAGTCAGTCTATGAGTTGTATAATCAATCTGCTTCAGTCATACAGATCATTACTGCAACAGAGAACTGATTTCATCTCCATCTTTCATGACTCAGGCGGCAGCCAAACTATTGTACAGCATAAAAACCTCACAAGAACATAATTCACTGTTTTCACTACCTGGGTTTTGCAATGATAAATAAAAAAGGTTCTACCGATGTTTCATTTTAATGAACCCTTAAAGGAGCCCCAAGGAACCTTTTCATTATAGGGTGCACTTTCCTGGACTGCCCTGCAGCAAATGTAAAAGCATTCAGTTGCCAAGTCCATCTCAGTCCATATATACTAAAACTGTAGGCTTAGACTTAATCCACAGCCAGCAAAATAAGCTCCATAAAAGGCTTGAAAGTAAACATTAAGTGAACCTTCTCAGAGTGTCAAGTGATTGAGGTCATTTCTGGACAACTCCATAAGAAGCATATATCTGAGCTGTCAAAAAAAGAATAGCTTACTGTGCAATACAGTGTCCTGTTGATAGAACACCGAGTGTATACGTGCATCTGTGTAAGCAAATATAAATCTACACTATGATACAGTATGTGACTGTGCGGTGACTTGGCATCAAATCATCGAGGATCAATAAACATTCAAACATAAATGAAAAAAGTCCAGATGGACCACAGCAGCTATTACTCAACCCATCTTTCTGTATCTACACGAACACGTGACGTTAGCGAGTGTCGGTGTTTGCGGTCGAGAGAAAGCAAGAAAGAGAGTATCACACATGGCCGCCGGTCCTAACGACTTTTCTGGAGGAAACCCTGCAATGAATATAAAAAGAGGGTATGTTTTCTCACGAGAAACAAAAACCAAAGAAAGTTTGACAAATATTAACACATGTCGCATGAACTAAAAATCCACCTTGCTAATGTCTTACTTCTCGTTTACAGAATAAATCTATTTACCTTTATTCAGCAGCATAGCAGATACCTACAGTGCATACCTCACACAACAGTTAGTAGGGGTGTAAATCATCACAATAAGATATTATATCCATTCTTTGGACAACAATATGATTCTGTATTTGCTGATATTACAAAGTCCTCCACAATTGGATTTCGATTCCATTCAATTCAGGGGCCTGTGATCGATATTAGACAATATCATATGCCCATTTAACACAACCAGTTACATGTATATAAACTCGCAAAAAGCAACTAAAATGTGATTTTACAATTTCATCGCTGGGCTCTGTAGGAAGGATGGAAATGGTGACACAGACGTGCCATGGGAATTTCAAAGTAAAGGCGTATCTTAAAGATGATGATGTTTTCACTTTGAATCAATGATATTTGATCATTGAATCGATGCATCTGTCCAGATCGATGTATCGTTACATCCCTAACAGTTAGCACATCTACAACAGCTTCTAGGATAGCTACTGTATATGAGACTGCAATAATAGCTGCTTTCCTTTCCAAATCACTCTACAGGCTGTAGGAAACATTTTATAACAGCACAGATCCATGTACACTCTGATTACACACAAGAAACACATTTAGAGTTGGACAGAGCAATAAAATGCAAGAATCGTCCAACAAAATGTCTCACTTGCCAGCTTTCTTTTTAGTTTAACTGTCACTAAATGGGAAACTTCATACAAGACACGAGTCTAAACACTGAGTAAAAAGCTATGCAAGGCAACTTATCATCAATTACGTTTATTTAATTATTGTTGCCGTCACTAGGAGTGCAAGAGAGAAAAGCACAGCATCCGACAAAATGGACAGATCCAGACCAGAACAGAGTAGAATATAAATACCCAACCATAATAGAAAAGATAACAACCGTCAACTATTTCAATACATTAAGTATATACTGTGCATGTCAAGTGGGAAGCATGGGAAAATAAGTAATGTATGCTCTGTCAAGGCAAGACAATCTATTATGATGACAACTCGTGAGCACAACAAATAAATATCAGACACCACAGCTGCATAGCAGACATATTTTCAAGGATTTCCATCCCAGTGTTTGTGTCTGACAGCCACAGTGAGGCTCCATCAGCTTCAAAGCCTCGTAGTGTGATTCCCCCTTCATTTGCATAGGTTGGGTTTCCAGAGTAAATACAATTTGTTTCTTTTCGCATTTATTTTTTGCTCCAACAACTCTCCCCTAGCCACAAGACAATAACAAACTGATGCGGAGTGGTCTGGGAAGATGTTTCAATAAACATTTTGTTTCTCTGAACTTTGTGATGCCTCTGCTTTAATGACACGTGCACAAACATACAGATGCACATGGAGAGAAAACCACTCTAAATGATTCCTGCTCTTACTTCAGAGGATATCCCATCCCCTCACTTCTTACCACTACATTAACCACCGCCCTCACCTCTTTTCACCCCCGCCTGATTCCCCCTCTCCTCTCATCCTTCCATCCCAACCTCTCAACAATTTACATCCAGAGGTTGAGAAGCAGCTGGACAATAAAAGCAGCTTAAAAGGACACACTCCCACGATGTTTACGTTAGCCAGCCCCCGAGCAGCAATGAAACGGAACAGTAAAGAGGCCAGTTGTGTTGCTCGTTGGCCAGGTTAGTGCGTCTACATTTATCTCTGGCTGTCACGGTCAAAACGACTCGAGGACGGTCTGGGGCAGACATTGTGTATGTTTGTGTGTGTCCGTTGGGACGATGTATCCCAGAGGCCTGGGTCTGGGGGCTTTTAAAACACCGCTCAATAACACAGTTTCTCCAAACAAGCTGTTAGGACGATCAGATTAGACATTAAGGGAGGGAACACGCTCGAGATCGAGGATGAAAGAGATTCCTCTCGTTGAGAAGTCCACCATCCGTAACGCAGACTGATGATACGCCATCACTCTACCTGTAGATATAACAAGACCAGTGCTGCAGTGATAGATTAGGTTAGGCTTAGGATTAGGATGATGGATCTCCTATTACTATAGAGCTTTACTCAACAGATGATGGTGGCTTACTTAATGACAGTAAAACACATTATAAAAGCAAGACAGCTTCAAAAGCTGTACATATTGGCAAATATAAACATACTGTTTTATTTATTTTTATTTAACCTTCATTAGATAAACAACTTCCGGGTCTGGAAAGTGAAGACAATGCAGAAGTGTCTTAAACTTGCATTCTTTCTAATAGCCAGCAGGGGGCGACTCCTCTGGTTGCAAAAAGAAGTCTGATTGTATAGAAGTCTATGAGAAAATTACCCTACTTCTCACTTGATTTATTACCTCAGTAAACATTGTAAACATGAGTTTATGGTCTCAATCGCTAGTTTCAAGTCTAGAAACAAGTAAATGAGAGCAGTTTAATGAGACTGTGACGTGGGGTTTATGAGAACAGATTCCTCTGATTTGGGACCGGAGTTAATAATAACGCCCCCTGTGGTGAGTTCAGGCCGTATACGTCCATGTTGTTTGTCAGTTTAGTAGCAACTACACTATGTTCAGACTGACAATTGGTAAAAAAAAGACTTGTTAAACAGATGCTTATCCTGGTATAAAGGCGTGCGGCGAGGTTTCATCCCGTAGCACAGCCACAAATCCTCTGGCCTGATTTGACACACACACACATACTTCATCTGTGGCGGGGGACCCAGCTACAAATCTCTCCAATCACACATAGTTTCATCTGCACGCCTTTCAACAAGGATTACTTCATGTACACAAGGCTATGTGTTCTAACACACACACACACACTCAGTTAACTAGGGTCTGTGGGTTTGGAGCTGCAGATAGTTTTGGGGTCTGAGGTTGGCGCTCATCACACGATCAAACACACTGCAGAGAGACTCGAGCCTGTCTGCATAGCACTGATTTAAAATGTGTTTCTTGAACTAAAAGTACTGGAAACAGCGTGGGTCCTACAGTGGTGAGTGAGGGAGAAGACGAGATGTTGCTGTAGCATTCAAAACACCATTTGCCCATAGTTTCAGGGTATTGAATTCAGAATATGCACAGAGCTGATATTTGGCGTCCAGGCTATGACTTAATATCACTATTAGGGTGACCAGGTGTCCGACTTTATGAGGGACTGCACAGCATTTTTATCCCTTGTCCCACGTCCCACATATTGAGACGATGTCCCACATTTTCATTGGCTCTAGTTTTCAAAAGTCAAACCACTGCAGGACAGACGCTTTTCTAAAATATGGCTTTTATCCAATGGCTGTGAAGAAAGCAGGGAAGGCTGTCATCACGGGTTTGCTGTCAAGTGCTGGTTAACATTTCACCCGTCTTTGCTACGCTATGCCCAACGGAGAAAATTGCGAGTCACCGCAAAGTCACAAGCTATACAGATTTAGGCAAAATATGTTGGAAACTACCACAAGCAAAAGGAAGAGCAGCAACGACAAAGACTGTGAAACTACTTATAAGTATTTATAAGCCGGTGGAAGGCGATTCATAGAGTTTTTTGTGAAATTTGCCAGTTATTTTTCAATTTCACACAGGGGGAATACGACATGAAGCGACACAGTTCGTGCGAGTCTCACAAGAAAACGTGCGTCTCAAAAAGAGATGTGCCGATCTATGGATGCAAAGCATAGAGATGCTAAAAAATAAGGGGCAGAATAGAAATGTTTATTATTTAAGATAGACATTATATCAAAATTGGAGACTACCTCTCAGCCTTGGTAACGTGTCCCACATAAACATACTCTTTGTCCTACATTTGGTTTGTTTGGATCCATACCGGTTATGCAGCATCAAATCAAATCAGACTACAAATCAGCTACATGGCAAATCATTAGCTTAAAGCTGACATTCTCCTTTTGAAACATTAGCAAATAAACAACAGATTATCAACAGTACACTGATACTATGTGGTTAAAAGGTTGATACTGAATGTGCAGCAGCAGCAGCATTAACCACAGACCAAGCATATCATCATATTAAGAATAGTAACGCAAGCTAGCAGACAAACACATTTCTTCTGAAGGGTGTGGACAAAATATGAATGTGAAAAAAGCCATGTTGAGAGCCAATGAGGCAAATAATACAGGGATTATGTGAACAACAACACTCATGTTTGGTACAAGCCAACATACCATTGTTACCAAAATCTCCATAACACTGAGCCAATAACCGCTCAACACAACAGCAATAACCTCTAGGCCAAAACCAATCTCTCTAGCCCCATACAATGTATAACCAAATATATAAACTATTGCTCAAACATGAGGAGTATTCATGAAGTCAACAGCTTCAATGCACACATCACACAACAACCAACAGAAAAACCACACTGCAAATGAAATTCACAATAGCAGCATTAACAGCAGATAAGTGCACAGAGTTAACACAGCATTGGCACAACAAGCAGCAGTAAATTTGGTACTTACTTCTTCTTCTTTGGTATTTATTGGCGGTTGGCAAACCAGCTTAGAGGTGCATTACCGCCACCAACTGGACTAAAGTGTGGCACAAGAGATTGTGCAGAAACAAAGAAATAATGAGGAAAAACTCTAAATTCTTTTAACTAAATCAGTTTCTCTTAAAAACGTAATAATTTCACAGTATATGTTAGCTGCTGTATTCCCCCAATATACCTGACAATGAAAAGTCCTGATGTTTTGCCTTCCTTAGTGACTGAAAAAGGTGATTCCTCTGGATAATGTAATTCCTGCGGTGTATCAGTACATGTTCGACAGTTTCTGGTTGATTACGATATATGTGCATTTCCCAGTTGGGTGCTTGCCTATTCTATATAATGTATGGTTAAGACCTGTATGTCCTTTTCTCAGTCGAGTGATGACATTTCCTTCCCTTCTTTTCCAGCCCATTTTTCTCCCTGCTCCTACATGTTTTTGTATATTGTACAGATGCCTAATTCCAGTTTCCTGATCATCCCAGTACTCGTGCCATACTGTTTGTGCATAATATGTCCTGATGAATGGCTTAGAGCCTCAGCTTTACTTAATGGACCTTGTAAATCTATATTCTTAATTCTGAGTGTTTGCTTGGCCAGAATATCTACTTGTTGCTCATTTCCCTCCACACCAACATGAGCAGGAACCCAGAGGAATTGTGTAACTGTGCCTTTCATTTCCATCCTGTACATTATGAGGAATATTCCATTGCTCCAACCGGCACTGCTCCCAGTAGACCACAACCGGCACTGCTCCCAGTAGACCACATAAACTGCCACAACAAACTGACAAGAACTGCACTTTACTGTACACCAACTGTCTATCAGTACTACTCAGGTGTAATTCATACTGTGCAATATCATTTTCCACTTGTGCAATGTTGTTAATAGTCTGTTTATTGTCAATACTGTATATACTGCTCCTTTTTTATATTTCCTTCTATTTAAATGGTTCATATTTTGTTACACTTTGTTTGGCTCTTTTTTTTTTTTTACTGTGTTAGCTGATG
>CAKAKR010010906.1:71001-116197 GCA_916700685.1 Adelosebastes latens | reverse complement strand
CTGCGTGTTATCTAATAAAACATTAATGGGGAACAGCACGTAAAAAGGGCAGCATCCATCCACACAGGATAAACATCTTTCACTCTCCTATTACTCTCTCCCCAGATGTTAAAAAGCTTTCACAAGAGTTTTGTTATTGTCTAACCCATCTCCATTACTTGAGCCAAAGGGCCATAAAAGGATATGAGAAATATATAAAGAATGTGGCCAGATAACACAGCTCCACACCAGCACGTCTTTGTTCCCTCCTCCCCTCTTTGTTTCTTCATCCTTTTTACCTCCAGTCACATTATCTCACCAACCCTTCTCTCTCTGTCTTTGTCTGCTCCTCTATCTCTCGTCCAACCGCACATACCTAACTGGGAACATGGCCTTTACAACCGCGGTATTTCCTCTTGACCCATTCAACCATTCAACGCCTGCATAGTCAGCAGGAGACGGTGAGGAAATCAGTCATTAAATTTCAATCCTGAGCTCTAAAGGATGTCACTGTTACTTTGACTTTCCCATGGCTTATAATGCAAAAAAATCTAATTATATTATGATACTGCTTATATCATTACACAAACATTAAAATAGAAGATGTGTTCATTCATATTTTGGGATAGTATTATCCCAAAATATGAATGAACACATCTTTAAATGAAAACCAAAAAGTTTTAAAAATTAATTGTTATTTTCTTATCTGTAAGTTCCCTGAAAAGTTCAAGTTCTTGAAAGTTCCCATCAACAATCCACCAATAGACCAGTTTCCGGGCAACGTCATTGGTGACATGTGCACGCATTCATACAATAGGCTACCGAGAATGAGGGAGGTTCTGTGTTTTTTACTTGTGCAGCTGCCAAACAGCAGGAATTCCATACAGTAGCCTATATGCTCATGTTATTTTTAGTATGCTGACGTCAGTTTCTAAAAATGCTAAAGTTATTTGTTATCTGTTTCATTTCTCACTACCATTAGAGCTAATTTTATGTATATTCCAGCCATGTCGCACAGCAGTTCTTGAAATGGTAACGAAATTTAATGTACTGATTCATGTAGGCCTACATAGACACGAATTTCCCATTTTTTTCTGTGACGGTCAGCACGAAATCAATTCTTATGTAATCCACGTGTTTGTGAACCAGGATGTATAAAGAGCGGCGAACGCCACATAGGGAGGAGGTCGGGGTGGTTGGGTTTTGGGACTTTTGCCCAGGAGACCGGTGTCCCATGTGAAACCAGAAGTCAACGTTGATTTATTTGTCATGTAACTTTCGTACTTAAGTTACGCCACTTCTGGTGTTATTTTAACCCAAACCACAATCCTTTACTAAAGCTAACCAAGTAGTTTTTTTGCCTAAGCCTAACCAAGTCGATCTATTTCTAAACCTGACTAAGTAGTTTTATTTTGAAAAGACTGGAGCGGAAATTGACACGTGTGTCATGTGTTACTGGACATTTGTTAGAAAACGCATGAAAAATACGTTGTTGAAAGTCGTGCTGTGCGTCACGTAAAACAAGGGAAATCCGTATCTATGTACACGAATCAAATAGATTAATTTTTGTGACTATTTCACGAACTGCCATGAGACTGTGTTGTATACTCTCAATGTCTAATAGTCAGTAATAATATACAGTATATAATCGTATAATATTCAACGTGCCCTGAAATTCCCAGCATTGTATTTAGCATTCAAACATGATTTAATCCCGTCAAGCATCATAATGTGTCAGTGAACTAATGACCTTTATCATACAGTAAGATGCAGCACATCCATGCTTGTTCGAATCACAGTGTATCAGTACCAACAAAAACAGTTGCCTTGGTAATCAGATGTGTATCTCCATTTAATATTACAACGCCCTTTGTTTATATTTGACGGAAATACTTTGGTGCTTGAAAAATATGACTTGCTGGGAAGTGTTTCCCAGAGTTTATTTGTTATTTGGACCTGAACTCTGAACAGCCTCACACCAACCTAAAATTCGTAGTTAGGCTCAGATTAAAAAAAATATTGTTTAAAATACCATTATTGTCCAAATAGCTCCACTGAGGTTTGTTTACAATGTATTAACCATTCTTTTGGGTTTCTCTTGTCTTCCAGCTCTCCTCACTCGGCCACATTCTCTCCTCCATCCCCTCCTGTCTGAAACGGGGCTGTGCCTGTGTGTCTTAGCAACACGCCTTACATGGACTCCAGACAGAAACTGACCGACCAAACACTCTCATCAGTCACTCTGCACAGTCTACATTCATTTACAGCTGCATCACCATTCCTGCTGAACAAGCGGGGTTGCATAAGGACTGTTGGACCAGGGAAGTATTGGGAAAGATGCCGAGTGATGAAGTGAGAACACACACTTGTCCTCAGCTTTAAGTCTCTCATCTACTTTCACTGTGGAGCACTATACCACTGGTGGGCTGAATCGAAACCTGCCTGATTTTTGCAAGAACTAAATTAAGATTAAAATAAGAGTAAAAACTGATTTTGCTCTGCTCTCTATACATATATTCAAGCATGTGGCATCATGGGTTGTGGCCAATTAAGCCTTCTCAAAGCCCCGCATCTTTGTTGTTATACTGTCAAGCTCGTGCAGCACATAAGCAATTACAGTGGAAACGGGGGCAGACCACTAAAAATTCTTAATAATCCTTTAAACAGTGGGTTCATGATTTAACACCGAGGTAGACAAAAGCAGGCTTCTCATTTTTAGCCAGCAAAAGTCAATTTTGTCGGCTGAAACTGTCGCTATAGCCTATTTTATCAGCTGTAGCTAGCTAGTAAATTAAGCTAACGGAAACTGCGAGTTGGCTGAAACTATGTCTCCAGCTGACTGATTTTAAAAGTCAGCTTTAGATTTATGCCTTATTGTTCATATTTTGAAACAATTTCTTTCACTTGTAATGAAACAACATGAGTGCTTTGAGAATGAGGCCTCACCAATGCATTTGGCTAACATAATGCTATCTCACATATCAAGTTTGACTGGGATTGTTGGAATGTAATTTTACCCAAATCCAAAAAAATGGAAGTAAATTGTTGGTTGGCCTTTGTTTGTCATTTTTTAAACTCAACGTAGAAATAAACAAAGTAAAAAAATCATTAACAATTTTTGAAAATGTTATGGGAAATGCCAATTTTGTTTTTGTCAGTTTCACTTAGGACTAACAGGGATAGCCTAGTTCATCCAAAAATAATAGTTCTAAGCTCTCTATGGTCCCAGAAGAAGTTTTCTATCATATGGCGTTAAAGGAACAGTGTGTAACATTTTGGGGGATCTATTAGCAGAAATGGAATATAATATTCCCCAATGTTTTCATTAGTGTATAATCACCTGAAACTAAGAATCATTGTGTTTTCGTTAGCTTAGAATGAGCCCTTCATATCTACATAGGGAGCCGGTCCTCTTCACGGAGTCCGTCATGTTGCTCCGCCATGTTTCTACAGTAGCCCAGAACGGACAAACCAAACACTGGCTCTAGAGAGCCTCTCATGTTTTTAAGTTACCTGAAGGCCACCGTAGTTCTCCGACACACTTGTGAAACTGTGGTAATGTGAGCTGCAGAGTGCAAAACCATGGTACCGCCAGCCGCCGTCAGACTTCCGTTGTTTCTAAAGTATGCACTCAGCGGCTGATGTTACTACAGTTTTGGAAATGGAGGAGTGAGCGGAGGGTTACTCAGCTGGTTGCAATCTGCAACCACACCACTAGATGCTGCCTAATCCTATTCACTGTACCTTTAAGGAGAGCGGAGCACCCCAAAAATGAAAGCATATCAGTGCAAACAGACTTAAACGGAGCTAATGTATTGCTAAACAAAGCGTTTCCTGTGGAGGGATTTATTGTGCGCATGCATGCATTTTTCGGATAATCTAAAAATGCTTAGTTTAGCGAAAATTATTGTTTGAATTTGCATGAGCCCACGAATGGATACCAGACACTTGGATAATGCTGTACAGGAATTTTTACGTTTTATAACCTTTTTTTGCTGTCTTTCGTTTGGCCTCTGTCAAAGTCTGTTTGCAATGATATGCTTTTATTTTTCGGGTGCTCCTTTTTTCCGCTCTCCTTAACGGCATTTGATAGAATACTTTTTCTGGGACCAGAGAGCCCAGATGTTAGTACTATAATTTATATTGTTGGGTGAACTATTCCTTTAAACCACTATGCCAAGCACATGAATGGTCGACATCCCTTGTTGAAAATACAAATTCATGAGTTCAGTTTGAAGGCACCATCAGTCCTGAGTCATACTGACAGTTTTTATAGTAAGTGATTCAAGTTAATCTTGGTTTCAGTATTGGACGAATTCCAGGAGAAAACAATTGTGGTTCTTTAGTGGAATCTGCGTGTGGCTGTCTTGCAGCTCATCCCCACTCCTAATTCACTTTCTCTCTGTGTCACACACACAAACAAATTGTTTGTCTAAGTCAACTCTGCTGAGTGGGCCATAAAAGCTTGTATTGTTGTCAAGTCATGAGACTGAAAGGCCTTTAAGACAAAGAAAGTGGAAGGGGGTATCAGTGCGCCCAAGACCACATCTCCACAGCTCTGGTACAAAAAAAGATACTTTACTATAGTCAGAAAGCTAAAGGCACTCATTATCCCAACCCTCTGTGGTCCAATCACACTGCCAAGCCCAGGCCTATATATAGCCAGTCAAAGCATTAAAATCACTCAGGACTCCCATCAACTACAGAAAACATGCACTCAAATTTAAATGAGGAAAAAGTGTAATATATCCACAGCTATCAAGTATCAAGCCATCAGTTGAGCAACAATATGACTGATCCCGCATCAGAGAGAATTTACAGGAAATCATCTACCTGATTCTCCTGCTCCATCAAAACAAAAACAAAAGCAGGTTTAGTTCTGGGACTTTCTGACTAGTCATTCGCTTCCAGTGTAAAATAGGTCTTCTCAGTCAATCAGCTCTGAGTCACACGGCCGACTGTCAGCGCCAACTACAAGCCATCAATTGTCTCAATAAACAAAGAGAAACAAAAGTTCGATTAGACAGCTGCAACAAAAGGCAGTGTCAACTCTGGGAAACCCCCCAACATGTGAAATAAATCAGTGCACTCTAAGAAAAGATTTGCAATTTCTGTCAGCATTTGTTTTTTCTGTTATCAACATGTTTGACTCTTCAGTACAAGATACAGACGCTTGTGAAATAAATACTTCCAGTGGCAGGGTGTATGACGTGTTAACACATGTTGTGTTGTTTAGTATTACAAGTAGTCCATGGTCTCTATTAAGATAGGTATGTTGAAAATGACGACTAAAGCAGCCAATAAGACTGTTGTCAGTCTATTAAATAGGCATTATGTGGGTCAATAGGGTCCTACTACACCTACTAGTAGGTTTTATCATCTATTCACATGGTAGATCACCGAAAGGTATAAAAAAACATGACAGTGTTTTTTTTTGCCTAAATCTAAAGAAGTTGTAGTTTTGTTGCCTAAACCTAAGGAGGCTAAACCTTTTGGTTTTACATGTTAGAACATGTTACTTTTAAGCTTAACTTTCACTTTTACAACTTAGTAGGCCCCTAATGACCCACATCTATGGCGCTTATAGTGACTGATTACGCCTCGTTAATGGCCAGTCGAATCGGGTGCACAAAGAGCCAAATGACACCCACATCCTGTGACACATAGATTTAAAGATGTTGTTCATGATGGGTTGATGTGTGAGTAATATTATGTTGTCAGGTGTGATGTCAAAACAAGATTTTGCAATCTTCAGGAGATTTGTTATGGCTAATATGGAATACATTTTGAGTGAGTTACTGTCGGTTAGTACAACAGAATTGAATATCACAATATTGTTTCATCAGAATCATTTACCAGTAATAAATGCAATTAATAATGCAATGGCATTATTACAAAAATAAACTTACTTCCTGCTCTTGAAGCATCCATACATCCCAGCCATGTTGCCAAACTGGAAAAGATTTGTTCCCAAAACAAAATACGTCTATCTCCCTTTGCAAAAATAAATGGTGTTTGTCCAAGAAAATGCTCAAATCCAACACCGTGTGCTACTGTCCCACATCAGACTCCCTTTTTCTTCCCAATGACTTCTCTCTCTTTGCAACAGAGAAGATGCCGCTCCACAAGAGAAGATCGCTCTCTCTTCCAAGTCAAACCATCTTCTGAGGTTCCTCCCTCTTTTGAGCTCCACTACAGTTAAATTTGGTACAGAGCTCCCTTCTCCAAACTTTGGCAGTGGAGGCACAACAGCAAGCCAATCCTAGCCACTCCAGTACTCACATACAACGGCAGCCAAAGTGGGATTATGACAGGATCAAAATATCACACAGGAATTATGGGAAGAAAGTTCGAAAAACGGGAATCTCCTTTTCGAATGAATCAGGAATGTCTTCAAAAACAGGAAAAAGGCTTTTCCTAGAGAATCGCGTCTCACAGAAGTATAGTACAAATCCTTGTAGTGGTACAATACGGCAGTGAGCTACAGGGAAAACAATTGACTAAATGAGTGACTGAGTGGCTGCTGCATGCCTCACTCCTCTCCTCCGGGTCACCACGGCTGGAAATGCAGCAGAGGGAGGGCTCGAGGAGGGAAGAGGATAAAGAGGGTGGAGTGAGGGAGGAGGCAAGTGTGAACAAGAGACTGCCCCACATGACCTTATCCTCTTTCTTTGTCTCTCTACTGTTTGGTTATACAGTATAAGCTACAACATTATTTCTTCTGTAAACTGACCAATGGCAAGATTTTATTTATCTGATGAATAATGGGTTTTAAACATATGCATCAATAAAGAGCTCCAGGGATGACGTATTTTTGTAGGCCAACCAGGAAGTTAGCATTGCCCTGGGTTCCCTCCACAAAAAGCCAATGGGATTTTTTCCTGCATTATTGCAGAAAATAAGCTCTGTGGCAAACAAACGTTTATGATACTTACACGTTTTGTTCCGTAAAATAATTTCCACAAATGAACACCACTTTTATGATTTTTGGAGTTTGAATGCAGTCGGCAGAAGTAAAAAGCTAACGTTAGTCTATAAACAAACTACACCACGGTCGCATGAGAGTGAGTATACACAACAAGGCTGTAAGGGCAGACAAGTTGGCGTGATGACGTCTTGTAGTCTCATTTAGCCACTTGTTAGCAACTGCCTTTTTTTAAGACACATAAAAGCCTCAAAATTCACAAGCGGGATACTTACGGACATATTTATCATTGAACAAAACGTTAAAATCTCTTCAGCTTGTGTTAACCGCAAACCTTATTTTAGGCATCTAACTAAAAACCAATTAAAAAAACCCACTGTCTTTGAGAAGAGGGAACCGGAAGCAAAGAATGAATATTGCCAAAAAGTGAAAGTCAATTGTTGCAATGGAACGCCATTGCAACATCAGCGCCCAGCAGCAAAGCTACTCTTCCGCCATTTTGGAGTAAAAGCGACTACCAGACGCCACTAAAACGTCCGGCTAAAAAGAGCTGTACAAAAGTTAAAAAAAAAATTCTATTCTATTGTCATAATCTACCGAAATGGCTCGTGTTGAACCATAAAATATTATAAATATAATAAGCGTCTTCAGTCCAAAATGGCGACGTCTGTGATCGACGTCTGCCACTCTCGCATAGGGCTTTTACAGTCACAAGAGACGCTGTACCAGACAGCCACACCCATAGGATGCGCCAACCATGGTCAAACCCTGACCGACGGAGGCCTATTATTATGTATGTTGTGTAGTATTGTATGTAGCCTATCAACTGAGGAAAATTAAGTGCTGTATACTTTGAGGACCATGAGAACTTAATGACAGAACTGTTTCTGACAATATAAGACGAGTTAAGGTCATATAAGATAACAAAAAAGCCATTTTCTCAGGCATACAGGGACATATTGGATTAAATATGCAGTATACAAGTACTAGGGCTCCATTCAGTATAGACTTTCCTGGTACACTGTGTTGTCCTACTTTCATATAATGGATTTGCATTTTCAAAATGAATCAATATACAGCACTTAGTGATGACAGCATTGATTTTCTCAGTTGACAGATGCTGACGGGACCTCTATAATGGAGGTGGTAGTTTGATTTCAAACGCAACCGCAAAGTACTGTGTGTGCCACCGACATAAAGCAAATATGGACGCTGAATAAAAGTATAGCTGATATCACATTTTGCCATGTCTTATTGTACATTATTTAGCTATAAAATGTGCAGCTTGTTTGAGTTAACTTCACACTGACTTGGCTAACTCCTACATGTCACTGTCCATCAAATGCCTGCACAAAAACAGCTTCATGTTAATCATTCTATCCGTCTCAGTAGGGGGCCTAGCGGTCGTGCAACAGCCTTTCGCAGTTAATCACTATAAGTAGGGAGCTTATCTACCCACAGCCACTACAGCTCCGAGTGCTTATGCATGTGTGGTGACATAAGGGTTGATACTTAGATTCCCGGCTGCTAAAATCTCTCAGAAACACACATAATCAAGAGAAGGAGTAGCTAGTTTACTTAAATGATCACTGTAGGATCATTACAGATAAAAACATTCCGACTTTTTAGATTATCATCCATCCATGACAGGGCACGTCTTTATATGTTTCAATAGTCTTAGGTTTAGTGAGATTTCAAGTGAAAGTTTAAAAGGTATACTTATTGTAAAAAATGCTTTGTCACCCAATAACGCCTCTGAACTGAATCTCATTGCTAGGGCTGTCAAAGTTAACGCGATAAAAATGCGTAAATGCAAATTTGTTTAACGCCAATAATTTCTTTCTATTTAATGCAACTTGCGATTTTTAGGTTGTATTGGACTCTAGAGTGAAGATACTGGCATTATATGAAACTAGAAAACCTAAAGAATCCACCGTGAAAGAGGCTAAATAACGCTCGAAACTTACACTCAATTTTGGCGAGGAAAAACTGGCATGGCCATTTTCAAAGGGGTCCCTTGACCTCTGACCTCAAGATATATGAATTAAAATGGGTTCTATGGATACACACGGGTCTCCCCTTTACAGACATGCCCACTTTATGATAATCACATGCAGTTTGGGGCAAGTCATAGTCAAGTCAGCACACTGACACACTGACAGCTGTTGTTGCCTGTTGGGCTTGAGTTTGCCATGTAATGATTTGAGCATATTCTTTATGCTAAATGCAGTACCTGTGAGGGTTTCTGGACAATATTTGTCACTGTTTTGTGTTGTTAATTGATTTCCAATAATAAAGATATACATACATTTGCATAAAGCAGCATATTTGCCCACTCCCATGTTGATAAGAGTATTAAATACCTGACAATGTTTTTAAGGTACATTTTGAACTGATAAAAAATGTGTGATTAATTTGTGATTAATCGCAATTAATTATGGAAAATCATGCAATTAATCGTGATTAAATATTTGAATCGATTGACAGCCCGAATGCTTTGTCACCCAATAGCACTAATGAACTGAATCTTATTGCACAATAACATTAAATATCATCTTACTGCTGAGGCGACTGCATGGAAATTGTCCTGAAAAAGTGACAAACACATCTAAATTACATTAATCATCAGACCATTCACAGAGGAGTGGTGATAGTGAGATGAATTTCTCAATCCCAACATGCCTAGACTGACTGTTGTCTGTGTGATTCATTCCAAACATGTTGAAATTGATCTAAGCTGTCCAAGTCAGTGTCTGTGAGTGTGTGTGTGTCAGTGTAAACAAAGACAGTCAGTCTGTATCAGTTCCAGAGCTCTGCAGCTCCATTTCAACAGCATAATACACAAACACATGGTCTCTAAGATCTGTTTTGGCATGCTGGGATTGAGAAATTCCTTTATATACACACACACTCACACACACAAAAATGCACTGCTCACTATAGAAGTGTCTACCACATGACATTGCCAATAAACCATCAGGAAGGACCCACTCTGGGTGAAGTAGTGTTGACAGAGGATTTCCACCATTTTAACGTATGTGTTAATCACTGTTTCCACCAATACATTCAGCCTTGGCTTTGCTTGAGATTAATTCCAGGAATCAGGATCCTGGGATTTCCCATCCTGATTCTCCCCGTCTTCACAGCAGCAGGGATGTCAAGACACTCAGGAAACATATTTAATCAGTAACATAAATCTACACAGAAGAGTACATGTTCTCTTTTTTCATTTCAGATAGAAACATGTTTTTTGATGCTGCAAAGGGAATGACGTATTTATTATTTTTACAGACGTAATAGAGTTGAAAGTGAAACTGAACATGAAAATATTCTGAAAACAAAAAACTTCAACATCAAAGAAATGTAGAACACGTCCAGGCTGGTTCCTCTCACACAAAACTCAGTCAAAACAATAAGACAGAAAGTGGTGAGAGTGAACCAAAACAAAGTGGCTGTAAAACCAAAACAATGAGCTGAAAGATGCTAAAAAGTTGCGCACAACTGAGGGGAACTGCAGTCAGGTAATAGTTATCTGTAGGTCTGTCACCCCGAGCAACGTATCATCATCCTACGACATCTTACAATTCCTCATTTTTGTGCGTTCTCCTACGATTGTCTAGCAACATGTGTCAATTTTCGCACGTTACATGCATACAGTCTTTTCAAATTAAACTTCTGTTTTCGAAGCAAACAACTTGGTTAGGTTTAGGCAACAAAACAACTTAGGTTTAGGAAAAGATCATGGTTTGGTTTAAAATAACTACGGAAGTGGCTTTCCTTAAGTACGGAAGTTACGTGACAAATAAATCAACGTTGACTTCTGGTTTTACACGGGACACGAACACCGGTCTCCTGGGCGAAGGTCTGGTATTTTTGGACCCACCCATCCACCCCGACCGCCTCCATACGCGGTGTTTGTCATACTTCCTCGTTCACAATTACGTGAATTAGATACTTGATAATTGCAGCTTTAATTATACAAGGGGTATGAGTCCAGGTAACAGTCACAGCACACCCAATCCAGGAATGTTACTTTTCTTTTAAAGTGGGAAAATGAACTCAGCTCCAAGTCTTTTACGAAGGAATCCAAATAGACCCCTGTGGAGGGAGATTTATGACCTTTAGTATATGAAACACCTGGTTTCTCACCCGTTTTTACCTCCAAAAAATCAACAAGAGGAGTTTTTTTTAAAACACAGCTATCCAGTGTCTCGGTGTATGTGTGCTGTGTGAATTTCTCAATGCTGACATGTCCGAACGGATCCAAGAGTATGGCGCAATTCTTCATGAAATACGTAAATATGCACGAGTATGAGTTATATATGTGTATATGCATGTATCAATCATACAGCTTTGTGTTTATAGAGCCAAGAGGAATGTCGGTCAGTTTCCCTTCGATGAAAAAAAAGTGGATGTTTGGTATTTCCTGAAACGGCCCTGAGTCTGGACCCACCAAGAGAGAGAGAGAGAGAGAGAGAGAGAGAGAGAGAGAGAGCACACATAACAGCTGTAACTCATACTCTGCCTTTAATTTACTCCTCTACTTAATGTTTTTTTTTTTTTACATTTATCATTTGATATTGTTATTAATTGTTTTTTATTTGTTTGTTTGTTTTATTGACACAACAAACATTAATTACTTCTGTATTGTTTTTTAACTTTTTCATGCATGTTTTTTTTAAATATCTATATATTGTAATTTGCTTAATGAATTGTATATATCTATATATATGTTTTTGTTTTTAATTTGTTCTTTTTTGTTTTTTCTTATTATTGAATTGACGCTTTGGCAATATTGTTCACCTGACAGATATGCCAATAAGGCATATTGAATTGAATTTGCGAGAGAGAGAGAGAGACCGAGACAGTGAGAGAGAGAGAGAGAGACCAACTGGAAGATAAACTGAATGCCTGTCTTATCAATAATAATAATAATTTCCACTATATTTTAGACATTTTAGATTAGTCTAATGTAAACTAAACAGTTTCACACAAACAAAGACTGACTTAAAGCAGGCGGCTACCTCCGGGTCTGAAAAGTGAAGCCAATGCAGAAATGCCTTAAACTCAGTGCTTGAAGTGGAAAAAAACAAGTGCCAGTACTCCCCTAATTCACATGTTGGTGTGTGTATCAGCCTGTATCAGCAATCTCTTGCGACTTATTCCTATTTATTCATTATTTTTTTAAGCATGTTAAATTGTCAGTCATAATCAGTTGGGATTTTATTGTTATATTATTATACTTGGGCTATGCATCTTCTATAGTAGACCTACGATACTCCAACAATATTCACACTGGAACATTATAGGGTTAGGGTGATGTGTTTGTTTATAGTGTTAATACTTAAAGTGTTTTCCTGTGTTATTGGTTGTATCTCTCTATAATATATTACAAGATATAATATTAGTCTGGAATCAACGGCAGCCAGTCAGACAGGCAGGTGTGCATGCAGAGCTGAGGTGTGTGAGCTCTTCATTCAGGTTTTAGGAGAAGTGTCCCAGTCAGGATGCTCCTACAAATTATACAGAGAAACATTCTGAATTTATACACTGAATAAAAGATACTAGGAGATATTGGGTTTGGGGGTCCTCCCCCAAGAAAATTTGAACGTTTTTGACCTAACACTACGCATTTTACATCATTTTGGACCATTATTATTACTAGTTAAATGATTATTTTCATCATTTATCACAGCCTTTGTCTGAACATTTAATTCTTCTGGAAATGTTTGTCCTGTAAAATCATATTCTATAAATCAGAAGAGCAGATTCAGAAAACCTTTAAATAATGTTTCATTAATTATTTTTAAAAAACTTTAAATTATTATAAAAAAAAAAGTTATGATGAACAGTTCACTAATTATTTTTCAAACAGACATGAAACTTGTATTGATAAATTACAGCACCCTCGTTCTCACCCCCTCTCCACCGTGCTATATATATATATATATATATATATATATATTTATATATATTTATATATATTTATATTATCTGTGATATAAATGATCTGATTCTGATGAGATGATAAAACATGCATCCCACGAACACCTTTGACTCCCCCCTTCTCTCTCCCTGCTGTTCTCCTGGAGTTTTAATTCCTCCGATTCCCTCCCAGTCCCTCCACCCAATCACATTTCAAAATCCATACACTATATTTATTAGAAACAGCCTAGTGTCACTTTGTGATCGTAGGTTTTAAATTACGTACTTACTAAACAGAGACAAACAGAGAGAGCGAGAGAGAGAGAGAGGAGCAGACACACACACAAGCAGACAGACAGACACAGAGACAGAGAGCTCTATAATAAACAGCAGAGGATCAGAATCGCTTGTTGACCAGCGCAGAGAAATGCGCTTCTGATGTGAACAGCCAGGCTTCAGCTCACACTGTGATTAATAGCGCTATGGTTGTGCTATACATAAAGACACCAGAAACAAGCTTAGATAAGACCCTAATAAAAGCACCACAGCTACAAATGTTTGGGGAATTAAGCTTGGTATTTCGGAAAAGAGAAGTGTGTTTTTGGTGGATTTCTTTGCTCACCAATACTAAAACAGCCTCCACCAACTGAATTCCCCCCAGTTAGATTTCTGGACTTGTGGTCAACCAAGAGGCCCTGCTTTTCTTCCCTCTCCTCATTCTTCTTTATTCTTTCCATCCCCTTCCTCATCTCCATCACTTCTTTTCTTTTCCCTCTGCTGGCTCCAGTTCCTCTCTCTCTCTCACCCCTGCAGTGCAACGCCTTCTCCCTCTCCTCTGTTTTGTGGTTTCTCTCTGTCTCCTATTCTCTCCATTACAACGTGCACATGCTGATCCAAATCTCTCTATGTACAGAGGAGCAAGAGGAGGAGGAGGAGGAGGAGGAGGAGGAGGGGAGTCGCTCTGTAGCTCTCTCTGAATTCCACCTCACATCTGGAAACCATCTTCTTCCTCTCTCTCTTTGCCAATCTCTCGCCCCCTTTCTCTGTCGCTCTATGTTGTAATGTAAATAGGCCTGTAATCATACTCCTGCACTAAGCCGGCCACACTGGGTGGTGTCTGTGTGTGAGTGTGTGTGTGTGTGTGTGTGTGTGTGAGAGAGAGAGAAATCTTACACACTCCTCCAACAAGCTAAGATTTCTTCTTCTTTTTCTCCATCTCAGGTCCCAGCGGAGGTTTATGGGGTGATAAAAACAAAACAGCCAGTTTTCAACTCTACTTGCTCACACACAACTATTCTGTGTGTGTGCGTGGTGTGTGTGTGTGTGTGTGTGTGTGTGTGTGTGTTGAAGCAACAGGAGGCCCACGAGCGGTTGATTCAAAGGGTATAACTGAATGATGATGGCCTAATAACCTGAAACTGCAGCTTTTATAGAGCACGAATGATGCATCTCATTGTTCCAACTGTGGTGGATGGTCAGTGAACGGGTCGTCAGGTTTGGGTATGGTTGAATGTTCATGGTAATACTTCAGAAAACTGAACAGATGTGTTTTCTTGTTTACCTGCCGATGTTAATTTGTTTTATGACTTTATGACTTTTTATGACAGGATTTTTGTTCTCTTTTCTGCATTCAACAGTATCGGTAGTGTTGCGTATGTACTGTAGAGGGACACGATGATTGAAAGGATGATAGGCATGATAGACAAACGGATTGTTCTCTCTCCTCCTCCACCATGATCGAACCAATGAAGTCCATTCTGATATGGAAAATACCAGTTTTAAGTTTAAATCATCAGTTGGGGCTGCAAGAGAGATACATAAGTACATATTTTGGCTGCAATTCTTCCCCACACACACGGGAAGGTGCAACTCCAAAACTCAGTATTGAGGGATCCACAGAAATCTGGACTCGCTATCAAAAATGAAACTTTCTCATAATCTCTGTTCCCAACACACACACTAAAGGAATGGTCACATTACACTTCCGTTGATATATGCCCTCCGTCTTACTTTCACTTCAATAGAAACCTGCACGATGAACAAATTCAAGCCAACTCTGGTGGACAGGTCACAGTTCAACTTACTGTTCTAGCATTTTTCACCACCATGTTCACATTACAGCACCGGGCTACGCACTGTAGTGTTGATCTTACAGACTGTTTACACAGTACTTTGTGATCTCTCTGATCAACATTAAAGAGGACCTATTATGCTTTTGTGCTTTTTCCCTTTCCTTTAGTGTTCCATAGTTTCTTTGTGTATGTAAAAGGTCTGCAAAGTTACAAAGCCCAAAGTCCACGCCAAAGGGAGTTCCTCTCCCCAACAGAAACACTGCTCCTGAACTGCCTGAAAAGTCTTGCTTGAAGTCCCGCCTTTTGTTCTGCAATGTGGTGATGTCAACAATTAAGACATTTGCATAATACCTGCCTAGCGGCTAGTTCGGCATACCCTCAAACAAAGCCAGTTAGAGTGGAGCTGGAGAGGAGTCTGAAGTGTTTGGTTCGGTTGACCAATCACAACAGAGGGCAAACTGACCAATCAGAGCAGACTGGGCTTTTCGGAGCATTTCAGACGGAGGGTGAAAGAGGTGCTGCAGCACAGCCGGTATGACGAAAATAAAGTATTTTTTGTGCATTAAAGCATGTAAACATGTTCTAGTAGAAACTTAAAATACAAGTATGCCCCTGAAAATAAGCACAATAGGTCCTCTTTAATTTATTCTACACGTCAGAAGTGGAACATCACACTCTTTTTCGGGACGAGTGCAGGGCAATTTCGTCAAACCGAGGACTCCGGTGATTTAGTATTACTTCCATAAAGTTGGAGGACTCACAAGGGACTGATTAAAACAAAAATATCAAAAATCTGTGCAGCAGAGGCAGAGATATCCTGAATTTTAGCCCCTAATATCGAGCTCCAAAAACGCTAGATCCTACATTTCCCGACCCCCCCTGCCCGGTAAACGGTAATGCAAAACTATGTTTTTTTTTCACAGGTTGGGCAGTATTAGCCTGAACAAGCATACTAACAACTAACTAATAATACAGGACTCTCAAAGTCTCAGATCAACTTTCACTCAGGCTGCACAGCATGCAAGAAACAAACATGTAGCAGAGACCATTCAATTACACACTGAACAGGACAGAGCAACAGCTACATGTCTAATTATGTATCAGTGAGTTATCGTGATATGATTACCTGACAGAGAGGAACAGTAAAAAGGACATTCCTGTAAAACCTCTAAGGGTTTGTTCAGTGACCCAGTGACAGGTGACCTCATGAGCCCTCTAATAATGCTAAATCCATTTACTGCAAATGACTAGTTTAACGTCAGCATTTCTCAGGGCTGTGTGTTTGCTTTATTGTCACAAAGAAACACTGCAATCAGACGTCTACATTGCTCTACAGTGTGCATCCTGGGATACCGTATGATCTGGGATCAGATCAGCGGATCAATAGAGCCTTTCATCCTCTCACACTGACAGACAGCATGACTCTATTCTGAGTCGGCCTGTGTTCAGGATTACAGTGTTTTCCCACACAGTGAAATAGAACTGTTTAATCTGGACCGTCCTTGACCTGCCTGCCTCTATACCAAACACTGAGCTCATATACATGCTGTCACACTGAGGGAGTGTGTGTGTGCGTGTGTGTGTGTGTGTGTGTGAGATCTCACAGTATTACAGTAAAGAAATAGGGACAATTTGCATGAGAGTTGGTACACATTTGGACTTTTACGTAGCTCTTCATATGAAATGCATATGCAAACAGCTGCTCTTTAATATGACATTTAATGTGGATTATAACCAGGGTCCTATTGACAGATTAGCCAATTTAAAACAGTTCACCCCAAACATACTTGTGGAATAGATTTCAACCTGAAATGCATATTCATACAGGATAAATCATAATAAGTAGTAACCTCTAAACTGTTGGGATTGAATAATGTAATGAAAAAAGTCATGTTTGTCTGTGAGTAGACTTTTTTTGCTGCCAAAGTTTTTATCTGATCACCAAAACACAAACTTACAGTTCAGGCAACATTTTTTTTGTTAATAAATATACGGCATTGCAAAATCAGTTAGTATATCATAGAGATGTACCCAATAAAACCTTTTAAAACTCACTACAAGAACTCTTTCAGAATAATTGCAGCCAAGGACAGCCCACCTACATCGCCCCAGTGTTGCCAGTAAACCGTGATCCAAACACAAAACACTCATTTCCTCCCAAAAACAACTTCAGCCGATGCACAAACAGAAGCAAAGCGTCACAGGACACCAGTATCGACCGCATGTATCGATCACCAGTCAAACGTCATAATCCATAAATCATAATAGTAACTCATCTGTGCGCACAACAAAGCAACAAAGTTTGTCTGTGCTAGTTTAAAGCTGATGGGTACTCACTGTGTGTGCTCTATCTCAAACGGTCTCAGAGTGAACTCATCCCTCAGAGACTGAAGCCAAGAAGACATCAGTGCTGTTGGTGGACTAATGATTGGATTATTTTGTCTCAGTGAGTTCTGCCCTGCGTCCTCTGCTCCGCGCTGCTGCGTTCACAGGCGGCTCGGAATATCCTAAATCCTACTTAAAGTAGCAGTGGGTATAGAATTGGAGCAAATATCATTTTAAAAAGTTATTTTTTATAAAACGGTCATTATATCATGAGAGTAGTGCATGAGACAGGTAATCTAAAAAAAAAAAATCATGTGCCTCTCTGTCAACCGAAACAACCAATCAGAGCTGAGCTGGAGCCTTGCCCTCTCTGAGCAGCTGTCAATCACTCGCGGACTCCGATCAAACTCAAACTAGGCAGCGCTGATCAAATATGATTTAATATTCTGTTACTGTAATGCCTATTTCTCTCCTACAATGTTTTGGAGCAAACTTTCTCATTTTACAGCTAAACAGTACACTACAAGATGTTTCTGAAAACATTTGAGGCGAGAAACAGGTATTACAGTAACAGAATATTGATTCATATTTGATCAGCGCTGCCTAGTTTGACCGTTTGATCAGAGTTTGCGAGTGATTGACAGCTGCCGCCGTTGAATGAACAGCCAATAGGAAAACTCTCTCTCTCTCTGAAATGACCTGTGATTGGCCAAAGTCTCCCGTCACAGGATAGATTTTTTTGCAGCCTGAAAACAGAGCCAAGAGGAGGTGCAGAAGTCTAGTTTTCTCTCAGAACACTTGAATTACAATATGCTGAAAGGTTATTATGGAATTTTTGCCCAATGATGCCAAAAACTCTCTGCCTACTGCAGGTTTAAGCAAGGTCCATGTTAGCATAAAATTGTGTAAAGTAGCTATAAATAAATAAAAATGAGCTTAGGTTTAAAATAACTTTTTTTTGGGGACAAGATCATTTAATATAGCATTTGTAACTTTATCGCAATATATAGTAGCCTTTGTTTCATCTTCATCTGATATTCCAAATATTCTTACACCAAGGCTATTTCTGAGCAAGGTGCTCTGAACTAATGAAATTTGACACTGAACTAATGAAATTTGAGAAATTATTTCTGACGCCTTTAATTTGAGGGAAATTCACTAAAATTAAAATTTAAAAAAATATTATTAGTATTGCAACTTCTTATTTATTTATTTTTTTTTTTTATAATATTTGAACCTTAAAAAGTAGCTTCTTAGGGTTTGCCAGACCACTAAAGGGTCCCTGACATGGTGTCTGGAATGGATACACCTATATTGATTACTAAGGATTAGTCTATCATTTTATTCCCTTACCGGTTTGGGTCGTGTTAATTAGTTATATTTTTTACAAGGAACACCTGAATGCACCTTAAGCACAAAGCCAAGACCTGGCCAACTGACTTCTGTTGAGATAAGAAATGTCCACTGCAAGAAATGTCCTTAAAGCTACAGTAGGCAGTATATTTTTGGCATCATTGGGCAAAAATTCCATAATAACCTTTCAGCATATTGTAATTCAAGTGTTCTGAGAGAAAACTAGACTTCTGCTCCTCCTCATGGCTCTGTTTTCAGGCTTTAGAAAATCTAGCCTGTGACGGGACACTTTGACCAATCACAGGTCATTTCAGAGAGAGAGCGTTCCTATTGGCTGTTCATTCAACGGAGGCAGGTGTCAATCACTGGCAAACTCCGATCAAACGGTCTGGTCACGTGACTGGTACTTGGCGTTCCTTCAAGCCATCTCAACCTGATCTCAACATGGCTTCCGGGTCACCAACCTAGTTTGACCGTTTGGTCGGAGTTCGCGAGTGATTGACAGCCGGCTCTCATAGACAGCAGATGGACAGCAGACCTCAGATCAGCTCTTACTGCTTGTTTTCCTCCGGTCTGTGAAATCTTGCAGATGCCGTTAGGAGCACCGGAGAACACCGGAGGACACAGAGGCACATGATGTTTTTCAGGTTACCTGTTTCAAGCACTACTGTCAGGATATAGCGACCGTTTTATAAAAATAACTTTTTTTAATCATATTTGCTCCAATCTCGCCTACTTCAGCTTTAATGACAAACTATTTAATCACGTATCAACTCTGAACATCTTTGACTGTACAGTTTAATAACTAAACTACTAAAGAAGCAGCTCTGTCTGTCTATCACAGTCGATTTGACATCTTAGACTATACTCTCTGCCAGCTTTACAGGAGGATCATGCAGCTGTGAACCTCTGGCATTGTGTCAATCCAACTAAACATGGTACTCTAGCTCCTAAAGTATGTAAACTGACTTAGGTTAAGTATAATGTGATGGAGAATGATAGCTTTGTGTTTACATGAGCTGCAAAACTATAACACACTGTTGGATCTCTTTTTGTAAAAGAAAAGGAGACAAACAGAAACCCAGTTTATTACCAGTACACAAAGACTGGAGTTTGTTTTTGTAATAAGAGTTTCACAGTGGAAACAGTTGGATCCTTTTAGGATTAATGCTGCCATCTAGTGCTGTGGCTGGGTTAAAGTGAGCACTCACTGTACAGCGTATGTCAAAATGAAGCTTGATTTAAATCTTGGTGAATAGCCTGTGTTTGAAAGATGGGTAACACTTTATGATAACCATGATTAATAAATTGATAGTTAATTAAACTTAGTTAATCGTTATTTTACTGTTAACAAACAATGAAATGATAATTAATAACACTAATATAATAATTACTAATTATTAGTAATGCTATAATTGACGTTATTTTAAGTTTATTGTAGCACACATTATGACATTTTATATACTATATTTTAAGTATTTGTTAATGATTATGAAATGATTTGTAAACCTTTAAAAAAATGTTAAATGTTAATGTAAAACATCTATAAACATTACATAGATAGATGGACCAGATATTTGTAACACTTTGTTAATGGTTAATAATTGGTTTGTAAACATCTATAAACATTATTTGGATGGTTATTATAAAGTTGCAACTGATTGATATAATACATCGTTAAATGGTTAATAAATACTTTGTAAATCATCTATAAACATTATTTAGATAGATAGTTAATACTTTAATGGTTAATAAGGGGTTTCTGTTCCATCTATCTATGTAATGTTTATAGATGTTTTACAAATAATTTCATAAGAGTTTACAAATGATTTGCTAATCACTAACAAATACTTAATATTGTATATGACACGTTATGTGTACAACAATAAACTGATAATAAATACTTTAGTAATATAATCAGAATGTAATTGTTATCGTCTCTTATCAGCTATGATAAAATATAGAATGTATAAACTAATTATTTTATATTACACAAACTACTGATAAAATAACATAAATTATAGCATTACTAATAATTAGTAAACATTAATTATCATTTCATTGTTTAACAGTAAAATAACTATTAACTAAGTTTAATTAACTATCAATTTACCATTTATAAATGATGGTTATTATAAAGTTTTACTGAAAGGTGCTATACAAAAAAACGTGCCTCACCTTAAATCATGTGTCTACCACTTTACTTCACCACCATGAGATGTGATGAAACACAGGCGTATTAGGAAAACAGGCTGATATAGTGATTCTGATTTTGTCTCAGGCGGTTGAACCCGGTTCAAATATTCCAAATAACTGACAAACATCAACAGGCTGAGTAGAAAAAAAATGACTCTTTAATTCAGTCAGCAACATTCAATTAACATGTAAAAAACATATGAAAAACATTTAAAACAGAGATTGACAGTAAAATCCTGAATCATGTCACGTGACGTCCACTATTATGTTTTCTCCTTTTCTCTGAATGAAAGCAGGAATAACAAGAAAATTATTACAGAAACACCTAGCTGAGGATTCACTCAAATATGTACTAATTATGTCTCCAAATGTGTATAAAATATGTATAAAATATCAGTAATTATTAAATCAGTGGAGGTGTGAAATACTCCAATGGTAGGCATTGATAGGAGATTACAGCTGACTGGCTAGCACCAAACTGATTTAAAAAAAAAAGAAAAAAAAAAAAGATGATCCAAAAACCACAGTTTGGATGAGACTCTACTAGGGCTGTCAACAAATATTATAAATTTGAATAGTATAAAAACAACAACAGATATGAAAATTAATATTGATAATATTGAAAAAAAACAACCCAGCACTACCGCGGCTGTCTGCACTGAATGCACCGCATGAAGGGAGTCACACAATGTCACTTTCATTAATTGAAAATGAAATGTGACGTTATGTCAAGCTCAACGAGGAATAATTCAACCGTAATGATGGCAGAGAACGTTACGTTACGTCATGTAAACAAACCACGCACCTATCAGCTATGCAATCCACATCAGACTGGAGATGGAACAACTTTAAAGATGGTTGAGTACTACTTGCTATCTTCTCACGTTTGTACTTTTTAAACAGAAAACACATGTTTTATATTGTGATATTAACTGGAAATAACTTTCAGGCGATCTGCTGGTGATACCTCTCCAGCCAGCTGCCTCCTTATTTTGGTTTTGGACAAATATATATCTGCTATAGGCGATTGGCTGAGTACATCGTTGTTTTTTGTTTTTGAGCGACTTTTGCCATTTTAATGGTCTTCCTCCGAAGAACGAGTGGGCAGAGAAAGAGAGAGGAAAAAGAAGGTTGGGGGAAACATGTAGAGTTGGCATATTTTCACATCTAACTAGGTGACATAAGGTTTAGTTCGACCAAACCAAAGTTGTTGATTGTTGGAAAGACTAACCAAGACGGTTTTGGGGAGTTTTATTTTGTTTTTGTCAAGTTTGAATGAAGTGTGTTTTACGATGCACCACCGATCTCAGAGCTGATCTCACAGCTGAAACTACAGCGGCGGTGTAAAAATTATGTTTTCTTTTTTTAGAATAAGTTTGTGACAGTACATCACAGCCTCCCCGCCTCCTTGAACTTGCTGAGCAGTCCGTCGTCCGCCCTCAGGGGGAAGAACAGGGTCCGGTTCTTGTAGTACTGGGGGTCAGACTGGAGGTTCTGGATAACGTCTGCGAGGAGGTGGGCCCGCTCAACGCCGCAGCCCGGCGCCTCGTAGCCCAGCTTGGTGAAGTGGACGTGAAGGTGGTAGTAGGACGGCTGGTAGTGCAGGTAGACTCTCAGCTTACTGGCTGGAAGGCTGTAGCGCTTCAGGACGGTCTCCTAAATCACAGTGAAAAGGGTATTGTCATGTTTGACATTATGAACATGTCCGATGCTGTCTCTATGGTCTCTAATTATCAAGAGCTATGTCTTGTCCTGGCTCTCTAAAAATGGAACGTGTAATTGGTTGAAGATAATGATTATAATACTCAAGGTCATGTTAATGGCAGCTGCTGGAAGAAGAGGATTGTTTTCTGCACTTTTTTCTCCTTGAAGACCTCACCTTTCCTTTCTGGAAGACGTTCTGCAGCAGTGGCAGATGCTCTGACGTCAGGTCTCTGAGACTCCTGATGTCTCTCTGATGTGTGATAGCAATCAGGTATAAATCATCAACCTGAAAGAAGAACACAGATAGTGTAAAACTGAATAGTCCAGTGGCCTAAGAAACTTAAAGTATGGCTCTCAGTAACTCTGTTCTTTCTCATTCTCTCTTTGTGTAGATTAGAGAGTTGCCTTTAAAGGGAACGTTCGGTGTTTTGGACAGGACGTGTTAGCAGATGAAACACTTTTTAAACACAAATTATCATCTACTTCACTTCTAATGTGCTCTTATTTGGAGCCTCCCACATGGCATTCCTTCAAATTTTGTGATGTTCATACATGGCTACAGCACTAGTAGTTTTTACTTTAGTTTTTTCTACTTTAAAAAGTAAAAAAATTGACGTCCTAATGTCTTTTCCTCACCCCTTTCCTTGACCTCGGTGGAAAACGTCATGAGGTCAAGGAAAGATGTGAAGGAGAATTCATGAGGACTTAGGAAAAGACAACCATGGTGCTCAGACAATCCGACGGCGGCGGATGTTGGTGATGAAACTACAATGTTGCGAAGATGGACTACAAAAAGCGCATCTTCTTCCTCGTACGTTCTTGCTGTGTTGTTTTATGCAGGCTATATAAAGAGCTTTCAGTGACAGGTTGCTTCCCCCGCAGTGTGTGAAGGAGAGATACCACAGGTCCTTCCTCCCTGCTGCTGTCACACTTCACCATCAACACTGCTCCAGTAGACCGCACATACCAAACCGGACATTTCACTCATGTGCAACGTCAATTAAATTGTTCAATATCAATATTTCCTCTGTGCAATAATGTCCGTCTACTTTTGATATTTTGCTTTTTTACTGTTAAATTCTGTATTATAGGCCTATTTTGCTTTAACTGATGCTTCTTGTTATTGCACTGCAAATGTCCCCGCCGAGGAACTAATAAAGGATGATCTCATCTTAAACATGGACAACCTGGTGAAAAATATTACTTCATTACCAAGGCTGAAATTTAAATAAAAAAGGAATATAGGCTCCCAAGTCACAAAAGTTTATATGATAAATATTGAGTTAATTGTTTGAGTTATGGAGAACGGGTAGAACCATTAAATGTATACTTCTTCCTACTACTTTTCAGACATGTAATATATATATTTATGTTGTAGGAGAATGTAAGAGAATTTGTTAATTGACAGTTTGCTATATGTTTACTGTTCATTTTATCTGCTATTCTTGTTTTGTTTTGTTTTTTTACTGAGATATTTGTTACTTGTTCGAAATAAATAAATAGAAATAAAGTGAAACAAAACGGTTGTCGCCGCCCGCTCATATTTATCAACATGAATCCCAATTATGACTGTATGAAATTAATATGCAAGATGGGCATAACGTTTGTTTACATGAACGGCAGAATGGTGCGTCGCTTTAAATGTTGAGGCCGCAAGGAATTGTGGGGCGGCATTAGCTCCTTTCCTTTGGTAAAGGATGGTCCAGTGTATCCTATGCTAAAGGAGATAAGAAGGAAGCATTGAAGCTCCTTTCCTTAACATTTAGAGGATTTGACCAGCTCTTATCATGGCTGCTACTTAGATACATCTGGGTCATTTCACTCAGTTAGAAACCTTCCTAAGCAAAAAAGAATGTTCAAGTTCAACCACAGCCCACCTCTCCATGGCACAGGATGAAGAATGCTGTTTGTGTCGCCGTGAACATTTTGCCCAGTTAAGCCCACATGATTATGTTTATGAAAATCATATCAGGTGGAGGGAGGTGAAATTCTTGTGCTGATAATATAGGTTTATTCACCAATCCTAATCATGCATGTGCAAAACTTGTCAGTGGTCCCGAACAACATGTCGAAAGTCAGCTGCTTAACTTCACAGTTGAGTTTGACATGAAGTTCTTTCTCATACCAGGAGAAAAGGTTGCAGTCCTGAGAGTATAAATGTCTGAAATCATAACGCTGACATATATTTCACATCTAACCATTGTCTTTCCTGTCTACTGTGGTCAACATTCGTAGCATCTCACCTGTTTCTGGTCCCATTTGAAATCAGGGAGGAGGACAAAGCCAACTTTTGGGTCTGGATCTTCGAAAACTATCCTGTCAGCCTCCGCCTTCTTCTCCAGGATGTTGTGTACCCACTATGAGGGGTGAAAGTGATGTTAAATTAATCCACAGATAATGCTGTACAAGTATGCATTATGATGCCAATGTATGCATGTTACTAATGCACTAAAGGAGCAGATTTCAGGATACTGACCTGCACGCTGAAACTCTGCTTCTGAATGTAGGGCAGAGTGATGGACTGATAGTCCTCCCCCGTCTCCTCCACCAGGAAACTCTCCTGTCGCTGGTATTTCTTCAGATGCTTCTCTGTGGCTGGACACACGACTGTAGTCTTGATCTCTGCAAAACAGAAACACACAGGCCATCAAACTTTGGCTGCTGGATTCACAATATATTCAGTCAAGTTTTCTTTCTTTCTTTCTGACCGTACCGTTGAGTTGCGGGGGAGGCTGTAACCGATACGTGCTGTAGATGTCGTTCCTCATCTCCAGCTTCAGCTTGGAGCCGCTGAAGAGCTCAGCCAGGGTGTCTTCTCTGATGGGAGTCTTCTCCAGGATAACCACAGCCTGCTGGTCGGCAAGCTGGAGATGACATGTTCAACTGGTTCATTTCTGCTAATGATAATGAAACTCAAAAAATTAAATAAAAATGCAAAACAGCCCTTCATGTCCTCGTCAGGAAGTCCCTGAGGGTCATTAAGGACAACAAACCCCCCCACAACAGCCTGTTCTCTCTCCTGCCCTCTGGTAGAAGATACAGGACCCCCAGGACTCTCACCAGCACACTGAGGAACACTTTTTTTCCCCCAGGCCATCAGACTTTTAAATAGATAATTCACACGACACCTTCTCACACAAATAGTACCTTAATCATATATCTTATACTGTATATACTGTATATGTTCTTAATGTATATGTTCTTAATATGCCTTGTACAAAGTATTTCTTATATATGTACATACATACTTCCTGATATGTATATGTTCTTAATATGCCTTGTACAAAGTATTTCCTTTTATAATTGTAATATAACTTATTATTTATGTACATACATACTTCCTGATATGTATATGTTATTAATATGCCTTATATGTCTGTAAAATCCATCTTTATAAAGCACCATCACACAGACTCTTATTTTGAAATATCGAACCGGAAGTCAATGTTCCATCTACTCAGACCACTTTGAATTTAATACAACAATAAAAGCCTTTCCCTCTAACGTTAATAATGACTATCAACTACATAATAACCACAGATAGAGTTAGAGCTAGAGTAACAACACCGTTACCGTTAGTTACCTTTCCATGAATGAAGATGTTCTTCTCTCTGGCAGAGTCACTCAACACTTTGGACGTTTTAAACTCAGACAGAAGATTTTCAGGTTTATTCCCAGTTTCTCCTCCACCATTCTCATTGTCAGCTTTCGCCCTCTTGACTTTCAGAGATAAATCATCAGCTCCAGCGCTGTCGGCTTCACGTTTAGACGGTTTAGTCGCGCTGTCCGCCATGTTTAGTGTTTAGTGTTTAGTGCTGCTGCCTCTGTGTGGCCAAAGATCGTATATCTGTAAGAAGAGAACTCACTCAACAACCGCCAGTATTCTAGTGATGGGAATTTCGGCTCTTTTTAGTGAGCCAGATCATTTGGCTCAGCTCAGCAAGAAGAGCCGGCTCTTTCGGCTCCCAAGCGGCTCTTCGTTTTTACCACTTCTGCCTTTTTATAATTCAGCCAAATTTAGCGCTGTTTTGACCTATGATTAGTATGTGTGCGTATATATCACTTAAATTATTCAATATAATTATACTAAACCTTATACTTTCCAGAATACCATAATTTGACATGCTGCTTCGTTTCCGACTGTCACTCATCTTGTCTGCTATTCGCGCACCGCACTCCACTCTCTCTTTCTCTCCTCCTCTCCCTCCTGCTCTGTAGCCTACCTGTAGACCGTCAGCGCACCGCGCACCCCCGCCCCTCCCTGCTTGATGGTATGACGGACGTCATTAACACAGCATTCAGTCACAGTCAGTGCATGGAGTGCCCGTGGTGCGGAGAAGATCGTCCTATCATTATGCCTTGAATTAATAAAAAAAAAAAAAAAAAGCTCTTATCGTTCACCTAAAAGAGCCGGCTGAAAGAGCCGACTCGTTCGTGATCGACACATCCCTAGTTAGCTCGTAGCGGTAGCAGAGTGTCTGAAGTATTAAGATAGTATTTTCCCCATCGTAAAATTATTTTTTAGAAATGTGTTTCATTGATAACTTTATGTTCTTCAATACAGAGGTAAAGGCGTCTCTGATAATTTACCGACACTGTCACTTTACCTTTAAAATCTTTACTTACTGTTTTACAAACTGTTTACACCTCTATAGTCTGTATTTATTACATATTATTATCTATGCACATTACAACATTCCTGTTTACATTCAGTTTATTCATTTTTTTATATTTCAGCTTGCACTATTTTATGTCTTAGATTCTCATTTTGCTTTTACTTGTGTGATTTTCATAAATATATTTGATGAGCATTATTGGAGGGAGCCTGAGCTTCAAGCTTTTCATTGCCATTGACTGCTTCTTTGTAATTGTTATGCATATGATATGTGATTGTTTTTTTGTTTTTTTTTGTTGTTTTTTACATTTATCCTTTGATATTGTAATATATTGTTATTAATTGTTTTTATTTGTTTGTTTGTTTTATTGACACAACAGACATTAATTACTTCTTTATTGTTTTCTTCCATTTACATGCATGTTCTTTTAAAATATATATATATTGTAATTTGCTTAATGAATTGTATATATGTATATATATGTTTTTGTTTTTATTTTGTTCTTTTGTTTTTTATTTTTATTTATTATTGAATTGACGCTTTGGCAATATTGTTCACCTGACAGTCATGACAATAAAGCAAATTGAATTTAATTGAATTGAATTGATAAGAACTGGAAGTTGATATCATAAATCTTTCAGCTGTCATTCTGAGAGTTCATTATTGTTGACTATTTGTTCTTAAATGTAATACAATACTGCTTACAATCTGGATTTATCTTGTTACAATTGCAAAAGTCAATTTGGTGCAGAGTGAGACCTCGCTTCATCTACTATCTCTCTACAGCAGTGTCAAGTAAAAAAAAACACACACAATACTTGTATGGCATTAAGAATGATTGACACATCATTTAACTAATCTGATTAGCGCTTAGGGGCGGGGCCTCAGCTGAGTGGTCCAATGAAAACATCTCACTTGGGCGACGCGAGAGTCAGGAAGTTATTTAAAGTCGACAGCTACTCGCTCATTAGTTTAGATAGCAGACTGTGAGAAGACGGCTGAAGCTGCAGAGAGGAGGATGAGAGATTAACTTTTTTTTAAAGTAAACTTAATCTGAAGAAGATCGTTAGTCTTCTCCGCCAAACCAACATGTACAAACGTGTCCTAATATGGCCTCTCCTCCTGGTTCTTCACACACTGGCTCTTACTGTGGTGACAAGAAGAGGTAACGTTAGAGTTTGTACTTAGCAAAACTTGTGGAAATGTCATATGTGAAGGGTACATGGGCATTATAATAAATGGACTAGTTGTCTTGTTATCTTTTTTGGCCTGTAGATTTATTAGAGTGAGTTGTATTCAGCTTGTTTGAGCAGTAAATCTCAGTAATCAGCTCACATTAGAGGTTAACTGGTTCTTATTATGTTTATTCAGCGGCTGTAGCTGGAGCAAGCTGGCCTTAATTAATTTAATTTACTCATGAATGGCGCTTTGTTTGTAGGGTTTACTTTGAGGAGCACCATAGAAAAAAGCCATGCTGTGATTTGGTATCAAAAAACTTTTGACATTTGGAGATTTCTTAACGTTGGCTTCAAACACTTGATTGTAATGTGTTTTGTATGATATTTTGCTATGTATTTATTTTGCATTTGTTTTATGTTGTGGGGTCTGAAACTTTAATGTATGTTTAAATGCTGCTGTCATGGCCAGGGTTCTCTTGCAAAAGATATTCTTAATCTCAATGAGTACTACCTGGTTAAATAAAGGTTAAATAAATAGGTCTCTAGTTTGTGGCCATAAAGTTTCATGAGGCTGTGATTATACTAGAGGTCACCACAGGTCATTTTATACAGTGAGGTCAAGTTTCAAAAAATGGTCTCACTACAATGAAATGGCTGCTATGGAGACTAACATCATCACACATTAATACAAGTGGGCTCATTGGATCCACAAGAGTCTCAGCTTTCCAGTGATACCCAATTTATGCAATTCCAAGACTGTTTAGGGACCCCAGTATGCAGAAATATTCACCATTTTAGAATAGACAACAATAACACATTTATACTGCTTTCAAAAAACTGCATGGTTTTTACCCCAAACTGCATGTGATTATCATAAAGTGGGCATGTGTGTAAAGGGGAGACTCGTGGGTAGTCATAGAACCCATTTTCATTCACATATCTTGAGGTCAGAGGTCAAGGGATCCCTTTGAAAATCCCCATGCCAGTTTTCCTCGCCAAAATTTAATGTAACTTTGTAGCGTTCTTACCGATCTTCCCGACAAGCTAGCGTGACATGGTTGGTACTAATGGATTCCTTAGGCTAAGCTTAGGCTTCTAGTTTCATATGATACCAATATCTTCACTGTAGCTTAAAAACTCAGCCCGCAACAACCTCTGAAAGACAGAATAGCAGCCAGGCCAAGTTTTAATGGGTTAAAAAAGCAGTGAAAAACATTAACTAACTTTGGTGTGTGTTTGCTTTCAGAGAGGAGGAATGTCCTTTTCATCATGGCGGATGATTTGCGAACATCATTAGGCTGCTACGGGGACTCTGTGGTCAAATCACCAAACATCGACCAACTGGCATCCAAAAGCCAAGTTTTCCTCAATGCATATGCACAGGTCAGTTCTTGTTGTATATATGTCCGTTGTCTGAGATATAACCTTCTGGAAATCTTTGAAGATGTATTTTCCTCTCTCTCAGCAAGCTGTGTGTGCTCCCAGTCGTACGTCCATGTTAACCAGTCGTAGACCAGACACGACCCGGCTCTATGACTTCAACTCCTACTGGAGAGTCCACTCTGGGAACTACACCACCATGCCACAGCACTTTAAATCTAGAGGGTACGTCACCATGTCTGTGGGCAAGGTGTTTCATCCAGGTAAGATTAATAATATGTGTTTTTAATAAAAATCTAATTTGAGGGGATAAAGCACAGTTTTCACAAGTAGGGTATGTTGACACAGCAGCACATTTAGGGAAGTGATACAGAAATCTCTGCTGAATGTTTTACCACTGAAACTGCAGCAAGAAGCACAGATTTACCACAAGTTAAAGGGGAACTACACCCATTTTCAAAATGCATACGTGTTATTCCTATGGTCTAAGAAAGCCCCAAAATATTAGTAAACATGAACAATTCTCTCCCAAATCCAAAAACTACAGTGCTAAAACTCAAATTTGTGGTGTCATAGGGTATAAAGTGTGGAGCTGCTCCTATAGAGTGCTCCAGGGATGATGTATTTTCGTAGGCCAACCAGGAAGTTAGCATCGCCCTGGGTTCCCTCGACATAAAGCCTTTTGGATTATTGCAGAAAATAAGCTCTGTGACAAACAAATGTTTATGATACTTATGATACAGCTTATGATACAGCTTATGATACAGCAAGATAATCTTCACAAACACCACTTCTATGATTTTTGTAGTGTGAATGCAGAAGTAAAAAGCTAATGTTAGGCTATAAACGACCTACACCACAGTCACATGAGCGTGAGTATACACAACGAAGCTGTAAAGGCGGACGAGTCGGCGTGATGACGTTTAGTAGTCTCATGGTACATGTTCACAGGGGCGTTTTTATCGCAAGGGATCACCTCGCTTCCCAGCATTGGACGCTTGATGGGCTGCCACTAGACACAAAGCACTCAGCACCTGATTGGATGAACACTTTCCCTCGTGGGCTGCTGCTCCCAGCTTTCAAACCGGAACCAACATGGCGGCTTGTTTGGAAACTTTCTTCTCTTATATCACAAAAATAGTTCACCGAAATGTGATTCTGAAAACATTTTATGCAAGAAATAAGCCATGCAGTTGCTAAATCTGTCTTTATTTTGGATCGATAACACTTTGTTTGAAAGAATCTCGGAAGTTTCCAGAGTCGGCGAGCCGCATCGGACGCCCGTGATTTGCATAACATTGCCTAGACCTCAACTTTATGCAAATGAGGAGTGGCCAACGTGACCCCCGTCTCTTGAATCGTGCCGCCATGCTACCAGAATGCATTGCACTGCTGCTTACATAGACAATAAATGGGAAGCGAGGAAAGGACGGAGCCTTTTTAGCAACCGCCTTTTTAAAGACACATAAAGGCTTCAAAATTCACGAGAGGGAACTGGAGGTGCTAAAATGCTAACTCATTTTCGGGTTTTAGGACTCATTCCTGTAGCACTCTATTGACAATGAATGGGAAAGATGTTCTAGATGTCACTGAGAGCACCCAGGGGAATGTGCTCCATATTTTTTAGAAGAACTCAATCTCCATGAATTTGTTGTTTACTTAGAAAACATCTTGACATTTTTTTAAAATAAATATATATATATATTTTTTATAGTAACAATGGTTGTGTTGTATTTTCTTTCTTTAGGTATTGCCTCTAACCACACTGATGACTACCCCTACAGCTGGTCCATCCCTGCCTACCACCCAGCCTCGTTCAAATACGAGAAAGAAAAGGTGAGAGTATCTCTTACACATGTACAATATTAAGTCAGTAATGTTACTACACATATAAAGGCCTGATGACTCCTGACCCCTATGAAGTGCTGTGGTATAATTCTGCCTCGCAGTTCTGCAGTGAATGTTTTTCTCATTCCTGGTCACTTCCAATTACAGAAAACCCTTTAGACATTTTGGGCAAAAAGTCACTTACATAGCAGCTGAGTGTTTTATAAACACAAACTTCTCATAGAGATGGAGATAAAGATGGATAGATGGATGGATTAGATTTATTTTAGGATTAACATGTAAAAAAGAAGTAAAATAATAATTTTCTGTTCATTATGGCCTGACTTTTAGATTCTGTTATTTGTTCTGTAAGAAGCCAAATGGCCTTGTTCCTCTTAACAGCTCCCAAAAATGTGCTTAATGTGATCCAGCTGAGCTTCAAAGGGCATCTGAAATTCAATTGAAAGTTCTTTTTTATGGTCACACTAGTCTAGCACTATCATCAGGCTTCAGCCATTATTTTCTAATAATGACACCAAACCTTGCTGAAGTGCTTTGGGTGTTCTGCATGTTACACCATGCAAATACATATACATACAAACACACATACAAATGATTTCAACGTTACTAAAAGACTATGCAGGCATTCTTAATTCCTCCTAATAAATCACATTTACATTTTTATTGAACACAGTAACCTATTGCTTAATAAAGAGTATGTCAAAAGTGTGTCACAGGGCTGACACATAGTGACAGATTCACACAGATCACACCTAAAGACCATTTAGAGTCGCCAGTTAACATAGCCTGCATAATCTTTGGACTGTGGGAGGAAACCGGAGCACCCGGAGAAAACCCCACGCAGGCACAGGGAGAACATGCAAACTCTATTCAGAAAGACACCCAGAACCTTCTTTCTGTGAGGTGACGGTGCTAACCACTGCACCACTCACACACTTACTTAAAGGTCCTGTGTGTGGGATTTAGTGGCATCTAGTGGTGAGGTTGCAGATTGCAACCGATGAAACTTCATCGCCGGATATGTTGGTGTCTAAATATCCATCATTGGAACTCAGTGTGTGATTCTCTCTTGAAGCCAGTCCGGGCTGGAGGTCCATCAAAATGAATGGAAGTGGTTAATGAATACCCACACTATCTCAATATCAGGACCATCTTCATCACAGAAACTTGGAATGTAGGACTCTCCATCGTAGGAGTCGGTGGTGGTTGGCTCTATGTCATTGTTAAAACTCACAGATGGCTCTCTCTGTAAGCGAGTCCTGCGAGGTGGAGGATCATAGTACTATGCCAAGTAGCTTTGTTTCTGCATTTCCTGTTGGTGAATGTACCTGACAGTGACCATTAACTTAGAAGTTATTCCTCCTCCTATTATTTGTATTGAAATATACAGTATACAGTAGAAAGTAGTCACCAAAGCATCCTGTAGTTTTTAGGTCTGAGTAGAAACATCTGGATCAGTTTATCAGACCGGGCCAACAGAAACCGAAGATAGAAACTGACATGTACATCTCAGCAGGAACTGTGCATAAACATGACTTTTAATAATCTGTACAAAACTTTTGTTTTCCAGATGTGTAAAGGAGAGGATGGTCAACTCCACGCCAACTTACTGTGTGCAGTGAACGTGACGCAGCAGCCCGGGGGAACCCTCCCTGACCTGGAGAGCACCGACGAGGCAGTGAAGTTACTGAAGAGTCGGGCCAACAATGACGTTCCTTTCTTCTTGGCTGTGGGCTTCCACAAACCACACATACCCTTCAGGATACCACAGGTACATGACTCAATATCAAACACCTGTAAGACCCTCTGTACACTGCTTGAGATGTGACGTACATAATGGTTAAATAATAGTTAAATCAACACAGTTACATTGTGAAAACCGTCATTGACATTAGCTGCAAGTGCCTGTCTCATGCTGCAGTCCAGTCAGAGTTGATGCTGGCAGGTTTCAAGAGGCTCAGGAGGTTTTGATGTTCACTTGTGTCATGATGACGACTTGATTTATCAAATAAACACAAATATTAGAACAAAGGACATATGACTTGAATATGCGTACATTTTATGTATTTGAAGTACTGAGAAGTGCCACTCTTAAGTGTTGATTTTAACAGATTCCTTTTAACGTTTGGTGTGTATAAATTTGATAGTGAAGGATGTTATTAGGGCTGTCAATGGATTGAAATATGGAATCGCGATTAATCACGCATTTATCTGTTCAAAATTTCCTTAAAGAGAGATTTGTCAAGTAATTAAAACTCTTATTAACATGGGAATGGACAAATATGCTGCTTTATGCAAATGTACACCGATCAGCCATAGCATTAACAACATTATGACCACTGACAGGTGAAGTGAATAACATTGATTATCTCGTTACAATGGCACCTGGACAAGTGACAGCAAGTGAACATTTTGTCCTTGAAGATTATGATTTGAGCATATTTTTTTATGCTAAATGCAGTACCTTTGATGGTGTCTGGACAATATTTGTCATTGTTTTGTGTTGTGTTGTTAACAGATAAAACATTACCAACCCTACCTTACCCTTGCTTATATCGGCTGACCTGTAAATCTAGCTCTACTGCAAACCCATGAATTGAACACCATGGGTCAGCAAACACCATAATTCTCATTGACTGTTCTTAACTGGATGCAACTAGTCTTCTGGTAGAATTTCTGTAATGCTCATTCATGAAGACAGACATATACTCGCTGGGATGCATTATACAATTCACTTAGTCCCCAGCCCCCTTATACTAGTGGAGTGGAAAAGTGAAAGTCGTCCTGCTGCAAGAGGCAGTCTTGCTTTGACGGTGTTGTCGACAAAAACTCAAACCTTGGAGTAGCATGATTTTCAGGAGAAGTACTGAGCAAATAATGCCAGAGAATGAGAATGAATGATGGTGTTAACATGGAGGAGAGAGCATGTGGAGAGCTGAACAGTAGAGGAAGGAGAGAGAAACAAGTGCCATAAAGAACACCGTGTTATAAGCCTGGCTGAAAAAGGGAGCAAACATTACGTTCCCACAGAATTCAGTAGTACCCTCTGAGCCAGGAGATAACAATAGCATTATTTTTGTTGTTTTTTTAATTAAAGTGTTTTTTATGAAGTAAAAGCCCAAAGTTACACCCATCAACGTGCTGGTTATGATGTGGGGCTGTATGTGTTAAAAAAAACAGAAAAGAAACAGTGAATAGAATAAAGGAAATGAATGTCTGAAAGCTATAGAATTGAAGGATGCATACTGTATGTGAAGTGAATTTAATGAGGACTGATCTAGATATATGGGAGACTCAATTCGGCATGAAGGAGGAAGAGAGGATGATGAAGTGGAAGTTGAATGAGAGCGGAGACGGTCTGAACGGAGACGAATGTCAGCATGCCGAAGAGGTTTCCCTCTAAGAGTAAGATGAGGGATGAAAAGAGGGAAAAGGTCAAGCCAGCTCTCTGTCAGCATGTGATGTATGCTACATGGGATTTACCGCATATAGTCTGGACCCACACAGGGATCTCAGCCAGATTAAAAACTGATGCAGTTTCTGGAATGATGAAAGTCAATGAATCTCAAGACATCTGGGAACATCTGCAATACTCAAGAGTGAGAGTGCGGATTCGTGTTACATCTTGGTAACTGGAGGTAATAACCAGTTAATATCTTAATATAAGGTAATGTTAGGGATTTCACAATACTAATGAGGTAATATCTGGGTAGCACTATTGTAACCACAAATACATTTCCGAAACCCTCATCTGTAATTACGAAAAAATTAGAAATTGCAGAATTCCTTTTCCCTCTCCTCCAAACCTTCATCTCTTGTTTTAAAGCAATACCATAAATGATTGCATTAGGGCTGCAACTAATAATTATTCTCATTGTCGATTAATCTGTTGATTATTTTCACAATGAATCGATTAGTTGTTTGGTCTATAAAATGCCAGAAAATTGTGAAAAATGTGGATCAGTGTTTCCCAAAGCCCAGGATGACGTCCTCAAATGTCTTGTTTTGTCCACAAAGATATTCAGAGAAAGTTTGTGACCCGGCAGCCATGTTGAGATCTGTTGAGGAAATACCAAGCACCAGCCGGATCAAACTTTCTCATTTTACAGCTCAATGGTACACTACAAGATGTTTCTGAAAACATTTTACGTGAGAAATGGGCATTACGGTACAATATTAATTCATATTTGATCAGCGCTGTCTAGTTTGACCGTTTGATCGGAGTTTGCGAGTGATTGACAGCTGCCTCCGTTGAATGAACAGCCAATAGGAACGCTCTCTCTGTGAAATGACCTGTGATTGGCCAAAGTCTACCGTCACGGGCTAGATTTTTTTAAAGCCTGAAAACAGAGCCATGAGGAGGTGCAGAAGTCTAGTTTTCTCTCAGAACACTTGAATTACAATATGCTGAAATGTTATTATGGAATTTTTGCCCAATGATGTCAAAAATATACTGCCTACTGCAGGTTTTAAAGAGCAACAACAGCAAAAGCCCCACCACCTTTTTATTTCCAGCTTTCCAGGCAATTCCTGAGGCTCCTCCTAGAGGCCACAGGGCTCAACAGCTCCTTCAGTACAGAGGAGCCTGACTCTGTAATGCTTAAATTGATTCTGAAAGTGACAGGGAGCCAATGGAAAGAAGCTGCAGTGTTGTGGAGCAGTGGGAGTTGAGATGGAGAGGAGCTGTTGCAGGTGAACAAGGCGTCACAGTAGTAAAAGCATGGATCTGTTTTCCAAATCTTTAGGCTGCTGGAACGATGTGATTTTGGCATTGTTCCTTAGTCGGGGAACCGATGAACAGAACCAATGAAAGGGCCTTCATAATGCAAATCCACCTGTTGTTTCTATTGTGTAGTACGTGTTCCTGGTTTTATTTAACTTCTTATGGAAACCTGTTGTTTCTATATTACAGGAGTACCTGAGTCTATATCCCATAGACCAAATGACTCTGGCCCCTGACCCCAATGTCCCTAAACTCCTCCCAGCTGTAGCCTACAACCCCTGGACGGACGTGAGGAGGAGAGACGATGTCCAGAAGCTCAACATTACCTTCCCCTATGGACCAATACCTAAAGACTTTCAGGTATGACCTGGCAGCTCTCAACACTTTTAAAGTAATTTATAACTTGGTTCCCATGTTGCTACTCTCTGAAATACACACTAATTGTGTTCTGCACCATGTCTTCCAGCTGCGTATCCGTCAACACTATTACGCTGCTGTGTCTTACATGGACGCTCAAGTTGGGCGGCTGCTCAGTGCTCTTGATGAGCTGGGGCTGGCTGACAGCACTATGGTGGTGTTCACCTCAGATCATGGTTAGTAGACGTAGATTGTTCAAATATTTAGTGACGTTAATAACTCGTTATCAGGCTCTCAGTGCACATTATTTAGGAAGTAAGAATGTTAAAGTAAATATTGCAGACATGTGGCAGTTTTGCTCGTCTTTCACCACCAGATGGCACTGTTGTAATAGCATATTGTGTCATTACCTCCTTCCACAATTTAGCTGTACTCTTAAAAACCCAGCTCTTTCTTGCACTGCCTCCTTTTTTGAAACTTTGTGACTTGGAAACTCAATTTCTTTTAATGTCTCCTTCAGTGGAGGATGCAGGAGTGAAACCTTTCCATGACTGTCTGATATATATACCCAGTAAAGCTCAATCAAATGCCATCATTTTCAAATATTAGATGACTGGAAATCTGTATCTAACATGTTATTTTTAAGCTGTAGAGTCACAGTTTTAGTTTGGTTTTATGTCTCCAATCTGCCTCCAGTCTTTTTGAACGGACATATTTCCTTATTTCTCTTTCTCCCTCTTGCTGCAGGGTGGTCGTTGGGAGAACACGGCGAATGGGCTAAATATTCAAATTTTGACGTGTCAACACGCGTCCCCCTCATCTTCTACGTTCCTGGGGTCACCGCACGCCCTGATCGGCTGAGAGAGTCTACCTTTCCCTTTATTGATGCCCTCGTCCAATCAGAGCGCAGCTTTAAGAGTAAGGCCCCTTCACTGACAACAAATGACCATTGATTAACACAAACCCTGTACAATCCTTTTATCATTTAAAAGCACCAAGTTGGATTTAATACTTTTGGTCTTAATTCCTCAAAAAAAGACATTTTAAAACATGTATTTTATTATGCCAACTTGACTTTAATGAAGTCTTTGATATACATGGAGAGCTCCCAAAAGTATTTAGACAGGGATACACTTTGATATTTTTGCCTCGGACAGTTTTTACTTCAAGTGCAAATGGTGCAACGATGATGAAACCTAAGAGCCGGGCGTCTAGAAAACTTTAGTGGATATCTTGACTAATTTGCTGTCGGTGGGGATGTAAGACTTTCTCTAATTGGCTGACCCCTCTCTCCTCCAGATGACAAAGTTATAAGAAACGTGGTGGAGCTGGTGGATGTTTTTCCGACTGTCTCCTACCTGGCTGGCCTCAGAGCACCTGAACCTTGTCCTGACGTTTCCTTCCAGGTAGGAATGGATGAAAATGAATACATTTAATGAATCTAGTAGTTTTCACTTCCTTAAGTTATGCACTGAAAGCTATGGTTATACCTAAGACTTGATTTTTGTCTCAACCCACAGTGGCAAAGTTTAGTCTGTTGCATTTTTCACAGTGGGAAGGCAATGTTGGTCAGTCCGTTGGTCGTTCTTCCACTTTGGTCCACACTGAAATATCAGCTTCCAACATATATTTCAGGGGCGGAGATATCAGGACAGCTGACAGCAACGATATCTTCCACTTAGTGAAAATAATAATGTCATCAATTTGCTGACAACATGGCTGCAAAGCCAGCATCGCTGGCAGTTTAACTAAAATCCAAGGAGTGGTTCTAGGTTGGGGGCCTTGGGAGGTGGGGGGAGGGTTCCAGGCTTAATATTACAGGGGCACTGGCCCCCCTAAAATCCGTTTCACACCAAGCACGTATTTTCGTCTGAAAGAAATCCCACTGAAATTTATAAAAAAACGATTTTGTGGGTTCTTATGAATGCTTATGCACCCCTGCGGAACATTCCTCAATTTCAGTGGATTTACGCCTGTGGAAATGTTTGACCAATGAAATCCATTCTTCCAACTGATGTCCTTAAAATATTGCTTTCATTCTGCATAATAATAAGCTATATGCTTCTGTTTACACTGATAGTTTGTATCTTGGAACAATGGGCATTTGTTTTCAAAGTAACAGACTCCGACAAATCTGCTTTTTTTTCGGTCCAGTGGGACATTTTTTGGACTATTGGTGTTTCGGAATAATGAGGCCGTCCCCTTCTCAACACCCAATAATGTACGACAAACACTACTACCTCAACAGCCAAATAAAGGACAATATATGGCTTGATGCCCAACTGCTGGGATACGATAAAGATGGTATTGTAGCTGAGATGCACTTGCTAATGTTATATGTTGGTCACGGAACGGGACTAGCCACGACAGCGAACTTTAGCATCTAATTTGGGTTCCGATTAGTTTATGTATTGTGTAGTTAACGTTAGGTTTTTATTGTGTGGAGTGGACACGGCACTATTAAGGAGGAAACACATTAGGCCTCATTGATGAAAATGGAACACAGCAACACGGATAAACGCACCGGACCCGGTGTGCATGGTTGTTTCCGCACCGCATTTTCTCATCGCACTGGTGAGAAACGGCCTTAACTGTGGCAAATATTTGGGGGTGGTAAATGGACAGCATTTATATAGCGCTTTCCTAGTCTTCGCAACAACTCAAAGCACTTTACAACACAAGTCAGCATTCACCCACCCATTCATACACTGGTGGGTGGTAAAGGCTACCAGACAGGGTGCCACCTGTTCCTCAGGAGCGGTAAACATTCACACTCGCAGCAATTAGGGGTTCAGTATCTTGCCCAAGGACACTTCAACACTTAGACTGCAGGAGCCAGGGATCGAACCGCCAACCTTCTGTTTACTGGACAACCGCTCTACCTCCTGAGGTATGTTATAGTTCCTAATATTTTTGGTACCCCTAAAATCCCATGTGGCCCCAGCCTGGCCCCCCCCATATGAAATGGTCTGGAACCACCACTGCTAAAATCTAGATAAAACCCAATATTTACATTAATAGAATAAATTCAGCTCATTTTAAAAAGGAGCTTCATGGTAACAAAATATGTGCCACAACAAAAAAGCTATTTTAGGTATTAGGTAGATGTAGCTGGTGTGACTACAAGTTTAGTAGTGAAGGTAATGGTCTTGGAATAACATATGAATCTCCTAACACGCCAATTGTCATTGTGAGCATGCTAACATGCTGATGTTAGCGTTTGGCTGTAGGTCCAGCCTCACAGAACAGCTACTGTAGCATGGCTGCCCACTCCCAGCCTGGTTGTGTTTACTGATTTAAATCTTGTTGAACTTCTGTAATTAACTTCCTTTGGTCTTTAGTTGAAACCATGTTTTCATGTACTTCACATTTTCTACAAATTGCAGCACAAGAACAGAACGGAGACCTTCAGGCACCTTTTGTACACTTCGTTCAAATTAGCCTTGTATTAAAATTGCCAAACAAAATGAATGAGAAGTAAACAAACATGCCTGAAACGAATGTGATCTAATGGGCTCTGACACTTATTTCCTCTCACTCTTCTGCCTGTGTTCTTGCTTTCAGGAGGAGTTGTGTACAGAAGGAGACAACCTGGCTTACACCTTCCGACACAGAGAAAGAGGAGAGAACGAGGAGGCCATATCTTTCAGCCAGTACCCTCGACCTGCTGACACACCACAGGTACCAGACGGAGCGTTTAGAAAAGCAAATTAAAAGGCTTTCATGAGCCGTCTAAAGGTTAAATCGGTGTTATTATTCTATCGTTCAGAAAGCAGGCATATTCGATTAATTAATATGTGACAGTGTTACTTTTAATGAATGGGGTTTTTGTAGATGCATATAAAATGTGAAGGTCATGAAAACCGAAGTCCTGTTGAACGACTGTCGTTATGCTGTCGCCCTTTGACCCCTCCGCATTGTGTGCTTGCTCGTACTGTACTAGAGCTGCCAGCCACAAGCAAGATCTTTGAATTAACATATCCCGACGAGTGCTGCACCTGCTGCAGGTTAATCTCCGTAAGGAACAGTTTGGCAGCCAGACATCAGCTCATCGGCCGGCTCGCCGGATGAGTTGGCAGCACTGCAGAAAGGTTTCTACTAGGGCTGTCAATCGATTAAAATATTTAATCACATGATTGTCCATAGTTAAATGGGATAAATCACAAATTTTTTTATTTGTTCAAATTGTATCTTAAAGGGAGATTTATCAAGTATTTAATACTCTTATCAACATGGGAGTGGGTAAATATGCTTGCTTTATGCAAATGTATGTATATAATTATTGTTGGAAATCAATTAACAACACAAAACAATGACAGATATTGTCCAGAAACCCTCACAGGTTGCCTTTAGCATAAAAAATATGCTCAAATCATAACATGGCAAACTGCAGCCCAACAGGCAACAACAGCGGTCAGTGTGCTGACTTGTAAAGGGGAGACTCGTGGGTACCCATAGAACCCATTTTCATTCACATATCTTGAGGTCAGAGGTCAAGGGACCCCTTTGAAAATGGCCATGCCAGTTTTTTTTTCTCGCCAAAATTTAGCGCAAGTAAAGAACGTATATTGCCAAGAAGTGAAAGTCAATTGTTCGTTCCATTGCAACATCAGCGCCCAGTAGTAAAGCTACGCTTCTGCCATTTTGTACTGAAAGCGACTACCAGACGCCAGTAAAATGTCCACCAAAAAACTGCCGTACAAAAATAAAACAAAATTATTTCTATTCTATTATCATATTTTACTGAAATGGCCTGTGTGGAAAAATAAGATATTATAAATATATTAAGTAGGGCTTTCAAAGTTAACGCAATATTAACATGTTAACACAAATTTGTTATAACGCCACAATTTCTTTAACGCATTAACGCAACTTACAATTTTAAGGTTGTAGTAGGCTCAGTTTTAAAGCTTGTGTGAAGATACTGGCATCATGAAACTAGAAAACTTAAAGAATCCATTGGTACCAACCATGTCATACTAGTTCGTAACGAAGGAGGCTAAATAACGCTCCAATCTTGCGCTACATTTTGACGAGGAAAAACTGGCATGGCCATTTTCAAAGGGATCACTTGACCTCTGACCTCAAGATACGTGAATGAAAATGGGTTCTATGGGTACCCACGAGTCTCCCCTTTACAGACATGCCCACTTTATGATAATTACATGCAGTTTTGGGCAAGTCATAGTCAAGTCAGCACACTGACAGCATTTTTTTAATGCTAAATGCAGTACCTGTGAGGGTTTCTGGACAATATTTGTCATTGTTTTGTGTTGTTAATTGATTTCCAATAATAAATATATACATACATTTGCATAAAGCAAGCATATTTGCCCACTCCCATGTTGATAAGAGTATTAAATACTTGACAAATCTCCCTTTGAGGTGCAATTTGTAAAGATAAAAAATGTGTGATTAATTTGTGATTATCGCGATTAAATATTTTAATCGATTTACAGCCCTAATAATAAACGTTTTCAAATGGCGGCAGCAGATGTTGTTAAAACACCGGAGTTCCGCTCTTTGCTTCTATAGTCTTTGGCGTAAATTTGGAGCGTTATTTAACCTCCTAGTATAACATTGATACCAATGGATTGCTTAGCTTTTCTAGTTTCATATGATGCCACTATCTCCACTCTAGCTTTAAAACTGAGCCTGGTACAACCTAAAAATCGCAAGTTGCGTTAAAACGAATTTTCGTTAACGCGTTATTATTGCGTTAACTTTGACAACCCTAGTTTCTACAGTTTTAAGATGCTTATATAGTTCAATTTTCTTCTTTTAGGTGAACTCTGACCTCCCTGACCTTAAAGACATAAAGATCATGGGTTACTCTCTCCGCTCCTGGGACTATAGATACACCCTCTGGCTGGGATTCAACCCTAAAACATTTCAGGTTGGTGCATCCCATACCTGCACAGCATGAAAATCACCTCTTATCTGTGTCTTTCTGTTGTTCTGTATCAGGATCAGGCTGGGGAGTTGTGTGTGTGATTGATCCATCCATCTTTGTCTGGCACAATATGTCGGAGACACTTTCCACGACAGTAACAGATTATATTTGTCCGTCATCCATCTGCCTCTCCATCTATAGGTGAACGTCTCGGACGTCCACGCTGGAGAGTTGTACATGTTAGCAGGCGACCCTGGTCAGGATGAGAACATCTATAGTGACTCTGACCACAGTGTGATGATGACAAAGATGGCCAGCCTGCCTCCCGTAAGTCTGAATTCATTTTTTTTTAAGACATACACCACCACCAATTTCTGCTCATTTATTCATTCATTTTACTTGCTTGTTTTTGTGACTGGTGGCTGCTCGCCAGACTGTGAGTGTGCAGATGAGAATGAGGCTGCAGCTCCTCTACCTCTCAGCGGGGAGCAAGACGAGTAAAGGGAAGGCGTGATGACTGGAATATAACACAACAGATGGGCGGACGGAGACAAAGGGAAGATGGATGGATGAAAAACCAGTTTAGAAAGGGAGAATGCCTTGAATATTTCTTTTAATATGATGCATACTTGATTTAGTATTATGTGGTATCACTGTTAATCTTTCAGCCTCAGTTTCTTCCTTGTGTAGAACTCATTGGCAGGCAGATCTGGATTCAACACATGAGCATAAGAAAGCACTCGTGGTGTTTTTTTTTTTTTTCTTTGACAAAGAAACATCCATATGTGCACAGAAACTTCTTTTTGGTTTGTCTTCCTGCTGCCAAACACAACTTTCAGTGTTTTCATTGTCAGTCAACTCACTGCGCCCCGCTACAGAGTTCCATAAAGCCACAACTTGTTTTGTTTTTTTACATTTCTTTTTGTGTACAGACTTAAAGGGATAGTTTGAAATGGGGTTGTATGAGGTACTTCTGCATAGTCAGTGTATTACCTACAGTAGATGACGGTCGCCACGCCGCCCAGTTTGGAAAAGCAGACAGGAGTTACCACACGGAAGTAAAGCAATGTACTGCTGTGGACGGGGCCGGCAGCAAAACGTATTTTAGCCACCTAAAAAAGAAATATATATATATATATATATATAATATCAATATCCATACTAACCGACCGGGGCAGCGGCAGACCAGCAACTCCCGTGTTGGAATGAACCTATCCCTTTAACAATGGAGATTTAACTTGTTAATTAGTAAAATGTAGAGGTTGTGGCTGGTGTTTTGCTTCCAGTCTTTATGCTAAACTAATCGGCAGCTGGCTCATTTTTAGCATACAAACGATAGAAAATCAAATGGCACATTTCCAAAAGTGTTGAATTATCCCTTTAACACACCTAACACTGAAGTCTGAGCAGCCTAACCAGGCAACCTTTTTTCCACTCAACTTAACCTGGAAGCATGAACTTGTGACGGACACGTCTGATTGGCTACGACAGCACTGCCTCCTCTGTGAAAACGATTACATCACATTTTACAAGCTGTTTTAATTCTTTTCATCTGAAGGAATATTGAGGAAACCTGAAGAATTAGCCCTTTTGATTAATAGCGTAACCAGTTTTTCTCTTTTTTGGAGAAAGAAGCTCCTCAGTCAGTGTTCTATTGATCATCCAGTCTGCCTCGGGTGTCGTCTCTTCACTTTGAAGCACAACAGCTAAAAGGGACTCGCACGGTTTTTGTACTGTAGTGTTAAACAATATGACATTTCTATTGCACTTGATGTCACTCGCAGCTATTTGCCTCCCTGCTTGTAAACAGTCGGTTCAGATCAATTTGCGGCCCCAAAATGAAGTGAGTAAAAGCACCCCATAATAATTCAATGCAAATGAAACAGACTGGAGCTGTGTTTTACTGCTGTTCCAATGCATGAGCATTTTGCGCCGTGGCAATTTTAGAAGAAAGCAATTTCAGGTCCAACAATGAATCGAGGGGATTCAGTCTGTCAACTTTTATTGTAGGCGGCACTGGCTTCATGTTAATGGGATGCAGATGAATCATGTAATCAGAGTGGATCATATGTCAGGCCAATTCTTTTTGAATTAGCTCATTTTTAAAAATGTCTTCCCCTGTTGACCTCATTGCATTTGTGACAGTTTACATCATTTTTTTCAGTGGTTTGCTGGTGTCCTTGCATTCTGTAACAGTGGATATAAAACAGTGATTCTCAAAGTTGGGTCCGGGGCACTCTGCCAGGGGGTCCGCAAAATAATTAGCTAAAATTATAAAATTGTGGTGTATCATTAAAAAGCACTTATCTACAGATGGATCAGTCACTTCACTCGGGGCGCAACAAACCGTTCCAGTTGCTGCTTATCTTATTAGCCAGCCAGCTAGCTAGCTGGTGAGCATAGAGAAATATTTGAGTCAGTCCACCTCGTCAAATGACGCTAAGCCCAAACTAGCTAATTTGAGAAACTATGACGACAGTTATATCGAGTTTGGTTTTATTGAGAACAACGACCAAAATGCGTCATGCGTCTTCAGGTGCTAGCGAACAAAGTAATGCCAAGCTAAAGCGACGTCTGATTGCAAAGCACCCGGAATATCAAGGCAAAACAAAGTGGTGCTAACATGATTCAAATTGAGGTGTTTCTGTATATCACTATCAAACAAGTCTGAAGTATTTGGGTTAAAAAAGTTTAAGAAATCAAATAGTTCCAATAGCATTTA
>CAKAKR010010906.1:24393-70981 GCA_916700685.1 Adelosebastes latens | reverse complement strand
TATGGGGTCCCCGGCCCCAAAAAGTTTGAGAGCCCCCGATATAAACTGTCCATACAGACCGATTTACATCGGAAAAATTGGTTTATCCTCAAGTTTTGTTGCGTGAGAGCAGCTTGGAGTCTGAGCTCCAGTTTTCTGAAGGGGGAAATAAAAAATAAATGCCGCACAAATAATTCAAATCTTAAGCTTGGCAAGGACATGCTGTTAATATATTTATGTCTGATTCGATAAGTTTGTTAAAAAAAATAAAATATTTTTGCAGCAAAAGTTGACTGTTTTTTTTAGAGTGTTTGTGTCTGTATCCCTGTGTTTGTCCTGCAGAAACAAAGCACACTTTGCAGCCTGTCCACACATCCACCCCTCCACTCTGTTGTGATGCGTTTTGTGCTCACCCACAGCAGACAGACGTGTAAAGCTGCAGAGTAGCAAGGGAGCTCCTCGGGGACCTCTCCAGTCTATTCTGTGTTTTCTCTCCTTCCTCCTCTGTCGTTTCTCTCCTCTGGAGCTGGAAGGTTTTGGACCGAACTGAACGTTTCCTAATTTGTGCATGATTCCACAGAGTCGATCTGTCCGGGCAACGCGGTTAAAAGCCTTGTAATTGCATTTTGAAATATAGTATGAATTCAGTCTCATGCCTTTTGAGTTTTTTACCGTTTTCAATTTCTGGGCAATCATGCAGAACATGTGTCGGACTCGGCTTGAAGTGAAGTCTGTATGCTGCAAATGAAAAGTCAAAACTTTCCCAAAGACCGGGGAAACACTCCACATCTCTCCCCTGCCAATTTCACCTCTTGTAATCATTTCTTCTCCTCTTTTCATTCCATTTACCTCTCCTTCACACAACATTCATATTTGCCTCATGGGTTGCAGTTGTACATTTCTTTATAATCTTTTTGTAACTACAGTATTTGTAATGGATAGTTGTATGGGAAATACCTATTTGTAAAATATCATATTTTAACAAAACTTAAACCTACAATTGCAGCAGAAACAAGCTATCAACACAACACTGACATATCACCTTTTAAAGGTGCTCCATACGATATCCCAGCATTTATTTTTTTTTTTTTGACTTCAATTTCGTTTCCGGAGTAGAGCTCGAAAACTATTTCACTTAGAACTTCAAATTCTCAATAGACTAACTCCATTAGTTCCAAAAGGGTAAAACCTTTGGCTCTACTTTAGTGGGTCAAGCACTGGTATGTTAGCAATGCTCACTTTTACTTCGTTAGCGCCGGTATGCAACGCATTGTGCATTCTATTAACTACAATATAAACCCATCCGTGGCAAAAGTAAACGCACAGGTTAAAGTGCTGTTGTGACGTAGTTTAAAGAGCAAAAAGACACACAGGGCGGGTGGGCGGAAGGTGGATGTACCCAAGAAACACGAGGCTTTAATCTAAGAGACCGCTGTTGATGTCCCGTGTGTTACGTTTCACTTTCACTTTACAATCAGCTGATCGTCTATGTCCCGTGTTCACGACGTCAAGTCACATTTTTACTGTATAAACAGTCATTTTTAGCCCAACATGATGTTTTTTTTCCTAAACCTAACTAAGTGGTTTTGTTGCCTAAACCTAAGCAGGTGTTTTTGTTTAATAAACAACATTCAGTACATGTTTACTGCAACCGAAAAGTGACGCCAAGGTGTCTGAGGGGTGTATGTGAGTTTGGATGAGAACGTGTTGAGGATACACACAATGAATTTAACTCCAGCAAACTTGTTAGCATAGCAAACTGTTGCCCTTTTACACATCCAGCACATACTGTAGTTCCTTACCAGCCGAGCAACATTAGCACTCATTTGGAGTCGTGTTTCTGGCCACTTGATGAATGTAAGTCCAATATTTGCTCTCCTTTTAGCTCTGTTTTGGTCTCCACTAACTCCTGAGGAAAATATCTGACTCTTCAGCTGCTTAATGCTCCACTATGTTCACCAGCTATAGTCCCTAACTTTATCTGTGTGCTGTTTGATGGTTTTTTTCAGAGCTTTTTTCAGTCTGAGTTGCACCGTCATGTTTTGAAATGGAGGTCTGAGTAAGTGCAGCTGCTCTCCTCTACTCTGACTGTATTCATGTCGGCTCATATTTCTGCCTCAGTGGTTTTATCAGATCAATATTTATCATCACAGGCAGTGATCTCTGACCACGATCAAATTGATCTAATGGCAATTACATTAGTGTTTACCTGCTGCTTTTTTCCCTCTGCTGCTGCCCTTTCTTTTTCTCACTCTCTATCTTACCTGCTCCTTCCATCCGATCCACTCTGTCTTTGTCTCTCTCATCGTCTATCATTATATTCCATACACTGCTAATCTCATTACTGCTATGGGCTCATATTCTGGCAGGTCACGCTGCCTTTCTGTTAACGTTGCCGACATACGCAATTACATTAGAGAGAAGGGAGAGTGTATGTGTGTAAAAAAAACGCTTTGCTCAGCTGCATCATGACTAGGGTTCGTCTCAAGGGTGTGTGTGTGTGTGTGTGTGTGCATGAATCCAGGAGTAGTAAACAAACTGTAGTATACTCTGCCTCCCAGGGACTTGAAGAAGTGGTTTCAGAGTATTTCTCAGAGGAGCTGTTTTTCTCCAGAAATTCTCTTCAGCAGCCAAATTAATTTTGTAGACTGCTGTCTCCTTCTTTTGAGGCTACTAAACTGCTTGCAGTATTTCATCTGGCCAGTTTTACATCATACTAGAGACATTGTAGGGAAGTTATAGCATGCTGTAGCTGGTAGTTAGTTCAGTGTGGCTGCCAAATGCTCCACTGTGTTCACCAGCTATAGTCTCTAAATGTCTGTCTGCTGTTCGATGCTGCCAGAGCAGGTTGGTTTATCAGAGCATTTTCATTGAAAACAGCGGTAACACTTTATAATAACCATCATTTCTAAATGGTAAATTTGTAAAAACAAAACAATGTCAATGTCTAATTATTAGTTATGCTATAATTGATGTTATTTTAACAGTTTATTGTTGCACGCATTATAGCATTTTATATACTATATTATGTATTTGTTAACAACTTTGAAATTATTTGTAAACCTTAAAGAAATTGTTTGTAAAACATATATAATATTACATAGATAGATATTTGTAACACTTTGTTAATGGTTATTAATTGGTTAGTAAACTGTCTATAAACATTATTTGGATGCTTTATAAAGTTGCAACTGATGATTATAATATCTTGTTAAAAGAAAAGGAAAGGAAAAAAAAAATATAATACTTTGTTAAATGGTTAATAAATACTTTGCCAGTCCCAGCTGACATTGGGCGAAGGCGGGGTACACCCTGGACAGGTTATGATACAATATAAAATATATAAAGTAATTATATCATTTTACACAAACTAATGATAAAATAACACAATTATAGCATTACTGATAATTATTAAACATTATTAATTATCATTTCATTGTTTAACAGTAAAATAATGATTAACTAAGTTTAATTAACTATCAATTAACCATTTGTAAATTATAGTTATTATAAAGTTTTACCCAAACAGCTGCCTGCTGAATTATCGTTTTCATTAGTATATGGTGTTTGGTGACTTTGCATAATTCCCAGCATAGCAGTGGTCTAATCAGCCTTTATAATTGAAAATACCTGTGGAGATGTACACAGACACCTTAATCCAATTTACTGTGTCTCCAGTGACACTTTGGCAGTCTGACATTTGTTTTGACCTCTGACAGTTTTAACATGTTGTAATCCAGTTGGCCTACCACAAAATGGAAGATGACGTCACATGTATTTATTAATTTTAGCAGGATATTGTATCTTCTAGTCCCGTGCAGTAAGCCAGTATGTTTGATCTTTTTCAAACATGCCAGCGTTTCTTTCTCTGCTCTGCTGTCTTTCCTGACCCGCGATGTAGACATCTGTACTGTATCTCCAGAGCGTGTGGAGCATCGAGGAAGCAGCCAATTAGAAGTCAGACAAGATGTGATGTGTTGGCTGCCAATGTGAAACCAGTTTAATCAGGAGTCATTCAATTAGAGCTGACGAGCTCTTCCCTCGTTAGCGCCTCCGGAGCTGTGAACCGCAGAGCTGAATAGGAAACCCCCTGTTTGATCAAAATCACTTTCACAGTAGTTACTGTACCACGGATGCTTCTTCTGGGTTTGAACCATAGACTGTATATAAAGATGGACGACATGGCAGCTCCCCAAAAGTGAAGCCAAAGCATCTTGATCGCCCCCTGGTGGCTGGCTGCAGTATAGGCCATAAATCCCGCCCCCTCCATGTTAGCGGATAGGACATGTGACAAACTAAAAAGTCAAAGATGGTTTCTGTCATTTTAGGTAGTTCTTATCATGCTGACGTATGTTCAAGTGATAATTTTTCTGATAAGTTTGGTTTTAATTAGTTATTTGATGCTATAAAAACGTCATGATTGATAGCTGCTCTGAGTGAAGCAGTCGCACAGCCGGAGGCTCAGGAATTGTACGAGAGAGGAGATGTAACTTTAACTTTCCGCAACCGTGACGTGTCTGTGTAATAGAACATGTGTCAGTTTGATCGTAAATGTAGTTATAGAGATGTTATGGTTAGTTGTTGTGTTTTTCTAGCCAAACGGCAATCGTGGTGCTAACGTAGCAGCTAGGTGGCTCTCGGCTCGTGATTGGTTCGGACGGGTGTGTGGGTGGAACCTCGATACCGCGACTCCAGCCCCCCGATCACTACCGCGCAGAATCTGGCTCCAAATGACGTCAAAATCTCAAGATGGCAGCTCCCGTATCTGTGATATTTTGGCTTCACTTTTGTGCAGTGGTAGGAGGTGGAGACGCGTTGTCCATCTATGTATACATTCTATGGGTTCAAACCTGCCGGCAGGCTGGGCCTCTTTCTGTGTTGAGTTTGCATGTCCTCTCCGTGCCTGTGTGGGTTTTCCCACAGTCGAAAGACAAGTCGGTTTGCGTATTTGTTGACTCTAAAGTGCCTGTAGGAATGAATGTGAATGGTTGTCTGTCTGTGTCAGCCCTGTGACATACTGAGGACCTATCCAGGGTGTACCTCACCTCTTGCCCAATGACTGTTGGGATCGGCTAGAGTCCCCCCGTCGCGACCCTCTCAAGGATAAGCGGGTTTAGCTAATGGATGATGGACTTTTAAACATGAGGCAAAGAATGAGGGGCACTCTTAAAATTGCCACTCTGCACAGTGAGACCGAGGGAATTAATTTTCTGATTGGGTTTCTTTTAATGAAGTTGAATGGTTGTAATCAACTCTTTGGTGGTCGCCGGTGACCTGTGGTTTTAATAATGGCATAAAATGCATTTTAAGTGAAATGTCAATTATAGTAATAACAGGCCACTGTTTGGAGAATGAGATTAAAACATCATCTGAATAATCAGTATTTTATTGCCTTGGTCAGTGCTCTGGGCTTTAGTGTTTACGGCATCGCAAGAAGGTAAAAAAATGTGTTTGTTAAATCAGGGGTCTGAAACTGCTAGCCTGCAAGACAATCTCATAAGGTCCCCCGCACGTTTAGAATTTAAAAGTTTTTCCATTTTGAATTTGAACTTTACGGAGCCCCCCAGACCCCCTAGGAGAACATTTTTATTAACTCGTTCTCTCAAATTAGTAACTCGTTCCCACTTTTATAAAGTGTAGTGCAATCAAAATGTCTTAATTAGTTTAATAAGTATAATCAGGAAGATACCATTGATGTGTGAAGGGATTTTGGTGGTACTACACTTCATAATACTGAAGTTATTGAATATTTTTCCCATTAAAAATTCAAAAGAATTATGCAATATAATATTTTTTCCAAACTAAATGTTGTAGTACAACCATGAGGAGATCATTGATGTGTGAAGTAATTTTGGTGGTACTACACTGTACATTACTGAAGTTATTGAATATTTTTCCCATTAAAAATTCACCAAAATTATGCAAAAGCATATTTTTCCAAACTAAGTATTGTAGTACAACTATAAGGAGATCATTGATGTGTGAAATAATTTTGGTGGTACTACACTGTATAATACTGAAGTTATTGAATATGTTTCTTTTCGATGTTGCATTAAGATGGTCCCTGACCACTCGTCTGCACATAGAGACCAACGTTATGTGTGATGTGTTGATTAAAATGAGGTTGTAGCTCGTTGTCTACCTTACTATGGTTAGAAAGAGCCGTTGTTTGTGTTTTTATACAATGTTTCTGTTATGAGTTATTGATCCAGGAAGTTTGAATCTGTCAATATCTTTCCAACTTTACCGAAGTACATCATCTAGGGGTGCTCCGTACATCAGCAATGTGTGGACAGTCAGGAATGATTGGAAAAAGTGCTCTATAACTCGAGGGAACGAGATCATAAAAATGTTCTCCTAGGGGTCTAGGGGGGCTCCGTAGAACTTCCCATTTGAAGTTTGATAGATTATTGGTACCTAATGTAGCCAGGTTGTGCCTTTTTTTTGTAAAACAAAGAGACAATTTCAGAGATAATTGTAAGTTGTGAGCAAAACTGGCCCGTTCATATCCAGAATCAGCCTTTTACTGCTGCTAAAAATATTAATATTTATTTAAAAAATGTATACATCTCTCATTATTAACACTACCGAAGAACTGAAGTTACAATTCTGAATCCAGACTACTTTAAAAAGTATGCATTTTAATTTAGATTTAAAAACACATCAGTTTAAAATCAACTCTCTGCTTCTATTTAAAGGCCCAAAGCAGAGTTTTTTTTATTCAGATATTGTGTAAGAACATAACATGGGAATGGATAATGAGCTTCTTCCAACTTTAAAACTCTGTCAGCGTGTTGCCACTGCTCAACCAGACGGCTCACACAGGGGAAAACTCGCACATGGGCCGTCTTGATCCCAGTGCCAGTCCACATGTAAAAGTCAATAATGGCAGTGTGCATGAGGTTCAAGTGCTCACGCTACATTAGCTGTGTTTCTATCCAGCTGTCTAAACACTCTTTTTAAATGTCACTAAGAATAAATCCAGTGTGTTTTAGCTCAGCTGTTGAGTGAATGTGGAAATGCAATCGTGGCACATTGACAGCAATTTTAATAGTGGGCAATAGTAATGTCAACAGAGTTAAAATTATATTTTTGATATTATAAAAGTGATGAAAACAGTTTATTTTTGCATTCTTTGTTTTACTTTGTTCATAAGTAAAAAGTAATCTGTTGTAGTGGAGCTTGGAGTGTCTAGTTTAAACATCGTAAGGGGAAATACATTTTTAAATCTTGAGCTTCATAGGGTTTAATGGGGTTAAAATTTTATTTTTGATATAAATTTATATCCAAAAGTATAAAAGCAATAAAAACAGTTTATTTTTGCATAATTTGTTTAAGAAAAAAAAGAAAACGCATTTTAGTCCTCACTTTACACATTTTGCTTTACTGCACCATCTTTATTGTTTTTGTATATGGTTTCTTAATCAATGTGATGGCCTGACCTGTGCCAACATACCATCATATATTACCTCAAGTAAAAGTAACTTTCTTTTAAAAAGGTGTCTATGTGCAATTTCTGCCTTTGACAACTTTGTATTTAAAGCCTCTTGTTTTATAATAAATACATATTTGGGTAATACTTTATAATAACCATTAATAACCATATATTACCCATATTTGGTATTGAACTAAATAGGTGAAAAGCAGGTATCCCCCCAACACCATCTCCAGAGAGGTTTTATTCTGCACTTTTTCACCTGTGGGGTGAGTCAATATATTGATCAATTTCATCACTTTTTGCTGTATAAAATATTTTTGTTACGACCATCATCAAAAATATGAAAAAACATAGTCATGTTTTGTTTTACGTCAGGTAGGGGTATCTGAAAAACCAAAGCCCTTTTGAGGATTTGTGCCTGAACTGCCCCCACCCCCACCCCCCCACACCCCCCAAATCAAAATCCCTCCCCTGGACTGCATGGTTACCTATAGCAATTAAACCTATAAATCCAAGCTGTCAGTTTGTTGGCTCTACTAAGGACACACACACTCTGCTAATGTCGCAGGGAATGCAAGTAGGCTCCTTACTCATTTAGGGAAATACTTAATTAGACAGGATTTATGTCACCCAGAAAAATGTCCACTTTAATTTGGACTTTAACACAAGACTCCTTGTCTTTCATCTGTCTTTATGCTTCTCATTTCTCTCTCACACTCTGAAGACCATCAAGCTCTTTCCCACCATCTCTCTTACTTTCTCAGGACACACAGCCTTCTTCTTCATCCCTCCTGAATTGTAATGTGTGGCTATATTCATTGAATTAATCATGCATGGAGAAGTAGGCTAATAGTTGCTATGATGTAGAAATAAGAGTCCATTAGTGCTAATAAGAAGACTAGCTTGGCTCTTATAATGTAATACATCAAGGCCACTCAAAGGCAAGGGTCTTATTTAGAAAAGAATCTTGTTGAGTGCAAAGTCGGAGAGATTTGATTAATTAAGAAAACTCTATCTTATTGTAAAAGTGCATATTATGGTGTTTGTATTAACTTTAAGTAATTCTTTCTGCTTTCTCTTGTTACCTTTACTGAATAAGAAACTTCATAATGCAACATGAAAGCAAGGCTTTATGTTTTCTTGTGGTGAATTTGAAAATGTGACATGCTTGAAAAACCTCATGAGTGCAAATCTTTATAAAAGCCAAATGAGACCGCGCAGGCAGCAGGACCACTGGTTCAAACAGATTTTAATCCATATTTCAGAGACATTAAATATTTAAAAACAATGGAACTGCATCACAACTTCTGATCATCACATAGAACAACTTCATTTATAAAAAAGAACCATATAAAAGGCCAAAAGATAGCACTGATAGAAACGGAAAAACAGCTGAAGTTGTGCAACACATTTAAAAATACAATGCGATCCATGTTGGACATAATGTGTTCCCAGGTGTTGTTTTGTAGAAATCTTTACAATGTTGCGTTTAGCCTGTGATGTACGTCAGAACCACAGACAGAGATTTGTCAGGCTGTCAGAGGCACCGTGTTGCTGCCCGTCTCAAAACCACCAACGTCTGGCTTAAAATACGCTGATTTTACCATATTGGGATGCCCAACACTTGCCATGTAGCCGAGGTGCCATGTAGCATTTTAATATCAATAAGTGCCACATGAATTTTGATTCGGTTTTATTCTTGCAATAGGCAAAGTAGATCACCACCAATACTGTCTCCTGGTAGACTTTACAAGTAGAGGTTTATGATTAAGGCTGTCTTTGTTTGAGAAAATCAGGCCCTATAACAACCAAGTCCTTAGTTTAAAAACAGCTACATTTTGCACATTTAAAGATTAGTCTGGACAGAATTCAGAGTTGTGGAGCTCAGCTGACAGTTTTTCACTGCAGGGAACAGAATGACTGAAAACACCAACGTGCTCAGAGTCAACAGTTTTTTTTTTGAACTTCCTGTTTTATGGGTTGTTTTCATCTGGGCCATTTTGAATCCCTGCCTGATTTAACACAGTTGTGTCCCAGGAGGGATACAATAATAGCTACTAAAAATAACTGCACACGGGACAGTGTGTAACCATCAAAGCACCCTCGGCAGAGGTTAAGGGTTCAAAGGGAATATTACTGGTTGACTGGTTGAAATAATACTGTTTTAAAATGTTCTTGTTTACTGTAAAATTGATAGGCTGTCTAAATGTTAATTGAAAAATAAGGTCTTTGACTAACTTACTGATAAGATTTGAGTTAGATGATTTGGAGGTTCGACTTCTGTATGGCGAGTATTTTTTGTTAATACTACATTACTAATACAATAGCTTTATATCAACTACAATACAAAGTGCCTATTAAAGAAATCGTGCTTATTCGTGTTCTTTCCGAGAATAATTGGAGAATTTTGATACCAATGTCATATCTGTACGTTAAATATGAAGCCGGAGCCAGCAGCTGGTTAGCTTAGCAGAGCATAAAGAGTAGAAGCAGGGGTACAAAGCCGGCCTGGTTCTCTCCAAAGTCCAAAAATCCAACTACTGTTGCACCTCTAAAGCTAATTAATTTGGGGAAAGTTAGCTAAGACACACAGACATTAGAGTGGTATCGATTTTCTTGCCTAACTCTTGGAAAGAAAGCGCATAAGTATATTTCCAAAAATGACAAACAATTCCTGTAAGTAAATTGTACTATGCAATAAATAAACAGTTATAGGCCTAGAGTAAATTGTTACTAGTCAGTAAATTGTTTGCAGAACTTAGTTGCCAAAGTGGTGTATGCTATTACAGCTGAAGATATGAATTCTCCCACAACATTAGTTGATTTTACTAATAACTTGAGGCTGACTAGAGGAAGGGACTAATGATGGTTACTACATAGTAATTTGGCATAAATAAGAAAACATGATGTATCATGTTAGCAGTTATTTTCTAGAAGTGACCTGTGTGGTAGTGGCAGTGTATTAATGTCTCCCTCCAGTGACCACAACAAATGATTATTTTTTGGATAAACTGAGACTTCAAATACTTGCATGACTGTTGTGTGACTCTGATGGTACAACTGAGGACAATCAAATGGAAAAAAAAAACCAAGAAAAAAAGCAGCTCTGGTAAATTACACAAATTTGAGAAAAAAAACAACTTCCCTATAAATACTGCTAGTTGATTTATTGTATGAGGCAGTTTTGGCAATTTTCTAAGCAATCAAAGTGTATCTGTGATTTTCTGAAATGCAAACAAATATTAGACGCTCGTCACTACTGGAGAGATTATCAATGTATTATCGGCTTGTAACCATCTGTTGTCAAAAAATAAATCAGTCTGTTTAGCTCTCTATTGTAATCACACCAACAGCGACGTTGTTTCTGTCACTGCTGCTATTGATAAACAAGTTGACAACTGTGATAATGTAACAGGAGCTAATGAGATATTTAATAAGATGTCAGCAGAATAAAAGGCCATGCTGAGGCAGTCTGTCTGCGAAATGTCTCCGAATATACCGACATACTGACATTGCATATAGTCAACAGAACTGTTGCATGATTCAACATTTACCATAGCCATCATGTGACATGTAGCATAGTGGGATGAAACTGATGTTTCCTGTGATGTCACCAATGCAATGTTTTTGACATTTTACAGCATATCATTGTATAAGTATATTGTACCGCTGCATATAATCAAAATAAGGACCATTGTGTGAAATGAACAATAACCATATAGCAACATCACTGTTTCACCATAAAACAAAACAACATCGAACATCATTGAATTGGACTGAGCAACACTGTGGATCAACCATTGACTTGTAACGACTGAGGTCTAACAGAAACAGTTTGTGGGTTTTGTTTGTTGGCTGTTGTAGAAGTTCATTGGCTCATTGGGACACTGCTAATTTGGCTTCACGACCTCAAATGATTAGAAAAATAAAGTTTAAAAGGCATTTTTGTTAAACAACAGGGAGTGGAGTTTGGACTATTATCCAAAATGTTCACTAGTAAACATTTTCAGGCTTTCAGATGAAGAACCATGAGTCCATTTTAAAGGAATAGTTTCACATTTTGGGAAATACGCTCATTCACTTTCTCACTGAGAGTTATGTCTGTGTGCTAAATATGAAGCTAGAGCCAGCAGTCAGTTAGCTTAGCTTAGCACAAAGACTGGAAACCGGAGGAAATGGCTAGCTTGACTTTGTCCAAAGGTAACAAAATCCCTGTACCAGCAATTCAAAACCGCACTAATTAACACATTATAACATTACACGTGTTTTTTTTAAATCGGTACAAAAATAAAGTGTATTTTGAAGTCTCTAGGCCCGACCCTTACCTTTTTACGCTTTGGCTTTTGTGCGTATTCAACAAACTAGGGCTGAGCGATATGGCCAAAAACATTAAAGAAAAGCTTAGCATAACGAGCTTGCGAACGATTCACGATTTTATTTAGTTTTTACACAAAATGCAGGAAGACTAAATCATGATTAAAACATCATATTTTGAGGACTTCATGTGCAATATAGTTGAGAAAGAAAAAAAAAAAAAAAAGAAGATATCTCGCGAAGTTATTCCTCAACGTTTTCCTACACGTGACAAGTGTCCATTTCCGCTACATGCATACAGTCTTTTCAAAATAAACTTCAGTCTTCACAGAAAACAACTTGGTTAGGTTTAGGCAACAAAAGTACTTAGTTAGGTTTAGGCAAGGAAACTTGGTTTCACACAGGGTACAACCACCGTTCTCCTGGGCGAAAGTCCGGTACGATTACGTGGTTTACATACGAATTGATTATGTGGGATTTATACGAATTACAGTGCATTACTTTTCATAGGTTTAGCTACGAACGGTGTATGGGAACAGACTTCATGAATTCACTAATGTATTCGCTAATGTACCAGCTATGTATGTTACTTTTGGAATGAAAATAACCTTTTTTGTGCACATAGTAATAACTCGATTTCCATATATCATCCAGCCCTAAAACTAACTAGATACAATAGAGGTGCTAGTACTGTAGGTGAATTGTGTTACCTTTGGACAAAGGTATTGGTATTGGTTTCCAGTCTTTATGCTAAGCTAAGCTAACCAGCTGCTGACTCTAGCTTCATATTTAGCGAACGGAGATGAGTGTGGTATAAATCTTCTCCTCTGACTCTGCAAACGCGTAATTCCTAAAATGTCAAAACTTTTCCTGTTAAGTGACGTGATGTTCTTATTACCTCCACCAGACTGTTAACTTTAGTGTTGTGCATTTAAAGCGGCTCTGTATTTTCAGGTGATGTAGAACATTCACACTGTAAATGACTATGCGACAAGAAATACATTGACTGTTTTTTTTTTTCTTTTTCAAAATGGACACAAGTAGTTCTTGGTCTGAAGCTATCATTTATTGCATGCGATGGTTTACATTTTTCAGGCATTTCAGACAAACCCATACTTGCTCAAATCATCGGAAAAACACCTCCAGCAACTAATGCAAATTTGACACGTTAAATCACACATTTTTCTTAAAGCCAAACCCTGGTGTCGTCATAAACGCCAGTAAAAAGCTTGTGGAAACATTTGATTTTACGAAAAACAATCTCATATTTATACCAATATGGTATGGAAAATCATTTAGATTAATTCTTTGTTCTTAAATAAATAGAGCAATTCCCACCGGACACAAATAGAGGCACTTGAGTTTCTTTTTTTTGTCAAAGTGAAAATTACTTTTCACATCCGCATTGTCTTCCATACACATTCAGCGATGGTCAAATGATCCAAAACTTAAAAACTCATGCTTGATGTGCTGAATTTACAGACACCATGAAAACAAACCCCGATTTTAAGTCTTTATAGCACACAGGAGACGCCTCATGGAAACAATGGGCTCTCCTTTTGTTTTTGTGTGCCACAAAGGGTTAAAAATCAGATTATATTTGGTGCTGTGTAAATGCAGCCATAGCCTGTGCATGGACACACACACTCATACACACTCTCTCTCTCTCTCACACATACACACACACACACACGCACACACACACCACACACACATATATATATTTATAGATACCCTACTTTCTTGTTTCACTTCCGCATTCATTCACATTGAATCATTCACAAGACACTAAAAAACAAAAAACACTGTTTTCAGGAGTCACAGTCTGTACATTATGGTACACAAACATCAGTATTGTCCAGTCAGGTAATGATTTAAATAGACTTGACAATCAGCTGTACACGTATACACACTGACAACACAACACGACAAATGTTGGGAAACGACTACAAGATATCCAGCACATGATCTGATCTCATTAAGCGATGTACAAAGTCGCAGATATTTTGACAATGAGGACAGAATTTTCACCCCGTTTACTTGATCTGTACGTGGGTGGGGGCTTAATTAGAGCCAAATCACAATGAATCTTGTAGCTTTTTCCCCCCCGTAAGTGTTTGACACCTTAGTGGGTGGGTTACTATGGGAAGTAGAACTGAGTGGAATTTCATAAAAGCCTGTAACCAGTAAGAGAAGAACCAGACGAATGCCTTTTTTTGATGGGAGAAAGCCCTCATTTGTAGGACCAGTGAATTGAGTGCTTGTTCTGCTGAGCTGTTAACTCCCCGGACTGCTACCTGACCAGGTCTTGTTATCCTCAGTCTAGCTAGCTTAATGTTAGGGTTATCTTGATTCGAGGCTGTACATCTGAGATCTCCTGAGAGCTTTTACTGATTCAGATCACATGTTGAGTTGCTTGATGGCAGCTGGAGAAAGTGAGGCTATTCTGATACTGATAGATGTATTTGAAGCTTTAAAAATGTTAGTGTCACAGCCCTACACCAGAGGCTACTACATTAAGAGGTAGTATCATACCTCAACACTTTTTTTGGACCAAAATGTGTCCATGGCAACGAGTATCAAAAACTGTCATGTATGAAAAGCTGGCATCAAATGTCAAACTCATTATCTTGTTCACTTATTCTTTGATGTTGCCGATCTAAGACTTTCTTATTTAGGCAAAACCCTTGTATGACTGCTACTGTATTAATATTAGGGCTGTCAAAGTTAACACGATAATAATACGCAAATTTGTTTTAGCGCCACAAATTTCTTTAACGCCCCATTTATAGGTATAAAAGTGAATAATGTAATTTCTTGTGGTTACCAGAACATTATCCAGAATTACGAAGCAAATCCAGATTTTAAATTATAACCCTTAAGACATGATTGATTTAGTGACACCTGTGGTTACTTGTGGTAACACTAAGAATGTCTTAACAATGCTGGTCACAGAATTTCCATGACTGTGGCAGAAAACGAGCGTTGAGCAGCTACTCTGTCAGAAATACAACAGACGAAGAAGAGCACCTTGTGTATCCGTTTACATTGCTAATGTGATGTCGTCTTTATCACTGTAACTATACACATATAATGTCATTGCATATATGCATGCGGCATCTTTGGTCTTCCATATTTTGTCCTGTGCGTGCACTGTTTCCTGTGAAACCCTAGTGTATGGGTACATCATTCAAATCCGGCACAGGAATGGCGGACTCCACCACTGACAAAACAAACTACTATAGACGAATCCGGCGACCGCTTTGTGTTCCGCCATCTAGTGGCGCCGACATTACCGCGGTGGCAAGTCCATGTCTGCTAACCGTGTTAAATGGTGAATTTGTGTTGGACTTTCAGCCGAATGCGTCTGCGGTTGCTCGTAATAACTTATATAAGTAAGTAAGTTGTAAGTTGTATGTATAATAGTGAGTGGCTATAGCAGAGTAAATGCCAGCCATAAATAGTATAAAAAAATTTAGTTTCATGTGATGAAATTCTTAAGGATTATGACTTTAAAAATGTAAAATGTGACGGCACAGAAGTCGACTTTTCAGCAGTTGTTCTTCAGGAGCCATTTTGCATCCCTGTGACTAATTACTGTGTGTTTGTTAAATTACTGAAGGAATACATATCAAAGGCTTCTGACTGAAACAGAAGCAGAGGACGAACTTCAGCCTCCATTAATTCAGTTCTAGTGCTTGTAGCTGAGCCTCTTTCCTTTACCAGCGTGGTCCTTATCTAATGGATTGGACCGGTCCTCCACTTGGATCAATATCAGCCTGGGGCTTTAATTCTAGTCCCAATCACAGACACGTTTCTGGGCAACTGCTGGAGCGGATGAGCCTCTGTTGAGCTCCTTCCTTACCTTCAGCCTCCTTAATCACATCAGACTCTCACATATCTTTTTTTGAAAATGATCCTGTCTTAGTAAAAAATATTTTTTAGCTTTCCTCTCTGCTTCTCATTTCTATTCAGGGAGGTTTGTAACATCTATCGCCCCTTTAGGAATTTAAGCAACCTGCACTGATGTACAGTTGCTCCAAAAAAAGCAGCATCAGCCAAATGTTTAATGTGCTAATTTGTATTCTGCGATTCACAGTTGAAATTCCCAAACTTAATTACTGCTCAGTCCTTATTGCAGGTGAATTCCAGCCCAATTAATCCACCCAGTCTATGTCGTTACATTACTGTGGGAGGTGTCGGGTCATTTGAAGGATCCCAGTGGGAACCGAAGCATCGTCATGAGTCTCATCTCACTTGTTATCCCAGTTCTAGCTCCCAGGCCCATTTAATTTTTTTTTACATTTTGGCTCCGGTCCAGTTCTTACAGCAGGTGAGCCTCTAAGCGGAGCCAGTGCAGTCCCTGCCTGATGTATCGGACCAGCTCTGTCATGCTGCTCTGCTGACTCAACGGCTCCATCACCAAGTCCAGCCCCTGGAAGAACTCTACAGGAGGGTGAGGGAGAGACACAGTTACTGAGGGTTACTGTACCTGCTGCTGCTGCTGAAATGAAACACATGGCTACAGTTTGGCTGTTTTTTTCTGATGGGCATGAAAAGGCAAAGTCAGGTCAGTAATTCATCCAAAACGAGACACTATCACAACTTGGTTTACAACACTTTCCTCAAATGACTGTTTGTTTTTTAAGTAAAAGTACTTTTATTGTGAAAATTCAACCATAACTTTAAAGGACCAGTGCGTAACATTTAGGGGGATCTATTAGTAGAAATGGAATATAATATTCATAACTATGTTTTCATTACTGTATAATAACCTGAAACTAAGAATTGCTTCACAGAGTTTGCCATGTTGCTCCACCATGTTTCTACAGTTGTCCAGAACGGACAAACCAAACACTGGCTCTAGAGAACACCTTTCACGTTTGTTCGTTACTCGAAGGCCACCGTAGTACGATTGTGAAACTGCGGTAACGTGGTAACGTGGTACCACCAGCCACTGTCTGACTTCTGTTCCTCCTAAAGTAGTGTTATTATGGTAAGGATGGCCTCTGAGCGAGATGAACGGTGTTACCACGGTTTTGCACTCGGCGGCTCACGTTACCGCAGTCTTGGAAAGGGAGGGGTCGTTCTGAGACGCTGGAACACACTGTTGAGCCTTCTCTGTGTTGACGGTAGGGTTGGGAAATTGGACGAATATATCGGCTATTGGTGATTGGCTACAGTGAGTTCATCGCTTTTTTGGGGTGATGTTTGTCATTTTATTTAGCTAATTTAATGCTCAGCCGCTGCTGCTCAGCCGGCAGAGAGAGAGCCTATAGACTATCAGACTAGGCACAGGAAGTGCATTATTATCATAATGTCGGTGATGCGTCTGTGTTAAACAGAGCTGACATTATAACCTTATACTTTTATGTTAATAAAATGTACCCAAATTGACGAATATGTAGGATACTACTGACATTCCAATAATATTACGTCGCAACGTCTGCTGTTGTAGCCATGTGTTTTCTACAAGTTTTTTTTGCATACAGAGCTGGGAAGTGAGATCCAATTACAAGTGGTCACTCAGAGGGTAAACAACGTGCAGAGCCAGCATATTTTCACATCTAACTTGACCCAACCAGAATTGGTGATTGTTGGAAAGACTAATCAAGACGTTTCGGTGAGAGGGCACACACACCTGCGCAAATATATGGGCAATCGGCAGTTGTTGGGCTGACGATGGCCGGTTGGAAAATTTGAACATTTAACCAGTCATTGAGAGGGTGCCCACCTGATGACCATGTAGACTGACTGCACTCTTACACTCTTGAAGCCATCCCTTTTTCTTTGGTAAGACAGTTAAAAGGACATAATTCAGGAAACTTTTCTCATACCAGTGGGATTGTAAACTAGTGGCTATTGGTTAGTCTAGTGGATCCAGTTATACAGTGATGGTGGTGGTTTGTTTAGGTGAGGGAAGGAGTCATGGACTTTAAATATGCATTAGGTCAGAGAATAGTGTGGAAAAGTTTCTGATATGTTTGTAAGACTAGTGGAGCTAGATGAGCAGGGACTATTTCATGTCTGACTACTGCTTCTAAACATGTGAGAAAAACTCTTCTATACATAATTCCTCTCCGTTAGAATGATTGATATAACTTACAGTGTAATTAGTAACAGTTCTGTCTATCATGACGGCTTACACACACTTTTAAACAAAGTTTTCAAACTGCTTTTAGCAAACTGTCACTTGTTCTTTTATTTACTTGGCAATATAGTCAACAACATTTCTTTGGACATAAATATTCATCTGGCTGCTGTGTGTGACTGGGCATATAGCCAGTTTATAAAAGCTTTTCCATTTTCTCTTCTAAACGCCCGCAGTCAGGTGGGTGTTTAAAAAAAACCTCTGGAGCACAGCTTTTACTATTGCAGAAGAAGAAACAGCAGTTTAGTACAGTGAGTCATTTGTCAGTTGTAGTCCTACCTTGGCTATCAGTGGCCAGTCTGTCAGCCGTCTCCCAGTGTTCATAGCTCCGCAGGATGTTGTTGGTGATGTTGACGTGACTGGCGGCCATGTGGTGAATCCGTTGGGGAATAGCCACACTTCCTGACGAGCCCGGGGCACCTCCAGATCCTCCTCCTGCTCCTCCGCTGCTGGCTGGGGAGGGGCTGAGTGAGAGGGGAGATGGAGTCCCATTGACCCTGTGAAATACAGAGAGCCAGTGAGTCCCAGTAACACCATGAGAATTAAACAGGGAGCTTCTGTATGCTGGAGGGGGCCTTTGAGTTACTTGATAACATACAAAGAGGAAAGTGTGCACTGGAGTCTGTCAGCCAAGAGTTAAGTTGTTACATATTCTCCAAACAGACTTACTGGCGTCGAGGATGTGTCTGCTGAATACTGTCTTTATTAGTTTTTTTCTATTTTTAAAGATAAGACTGCTAAAAAGAGCTTGACTGCTGTCAACAGCACAAAACAAGAAAAGCATTATCTTTAAGTGGGTATGGGGAAGTACAACGGCGTATTCTGAGATTAAAGCACTATTTTTTCAAGTTTTTTTCTTGTAAATTTGTGAGTTCTTCTCGTAAATTTGCCTCTTTAATCTCAGAGAATATAAATTTTTTTCCTCATAAATTTTAGGGGTGGGAATTTTCTTTTTTACGATTTTGAAATCGATTTTTTAATGCCAGAATCGCTTCATTTGAGTCTATGCGGAGGTAGAAGGAAGTTACCGCTTTTATTGTTGTAGTCAGAGTAACGTGACATCATATCCGTTCCGTATCCGTCAACCAAAACAAACCGCAGTCGACCGCAGCGAGCCGAAACGAGAAAGTAGAAAACGTGGGAGGGTCCACGTGGATACGACCTGCACCCTCACATGTTAAATCCAAAGTGGTAAACACTACACGTACAGTAAAGTATGGAAACACTTTGGGTTTCACACATTGCAGGAAAAGCAGAGCTAGACATCATGGCTAAAACTGCATGCTAACTCTGTCATGGACAGGAAACGTTATCGTATTGCGGTAATGTGCGGTCAAGCCAGCCGCCACTCTCATCTCCGTGGTTAAATCGGCCGAATCTACAACTGTAGAGCACCCACATACTGACATTTATGTTAAATGCATTCAAACGGCCCCGATGGAGCTGACCATGGATGTATAAAGAGAACGGAGCTGACGGGAGAGCTTGCGACGGACTTGGCAAAGCGGAAGTATACACGTGTGACTATGTCTGGCTTTCAAAATAAGGTTGCAGTATGTTAAAGTTTATAATGCTGCACATTAATTATTAGTCAAACTAAATAACAGTTTTTTGTTTTGGATGACTTTGCAGGGAACTATATCAAATTCAACAAAGGAGTGATCAGTTCAGGCCTTTAAGTAGTTCAGATTTTTTGAAGTGCAAGGCCACCAGACTCCTTTGACAAAAACAGTAATTTTACCTGGCAGAACACAGGAGTTTCTGGTCTACCGCTGCCTCAATCTGTTAGTTTGTTTGAATCCGAACTAACCCTTTAAAACGCCAAAGTCACACAATAACACAAACAAACTAACCGATCGAGGCAGCGGTAGACCAGCATCTCCTGTGTTTTCTAGGACGTAAAATTACTGTTTTTGTCAAAGGAGTCTGGTGGCTTTGAAGAGAACGTAGATAACGGCCCTCGGAAAGGGCTGTCCCACGGCAAGGTAAAGTGGTTGAAATATTCTAAATATAGCGTACACTGATATTGATTTTTTTAGGTGGCTAAAATAAGTTTTGCTGCCGGCCCCGTCCACAGCAGTACATTGCTTTTCTTCTGTGCGGTACCTCCTGTCTGTTTCTCCAAACTGGGGGCGTCATCTACTGTAGGTAATACACTGACTATGTATGAGTACTTCATATATTCCCACTTCAAAAAATCTAAACTATCCTTTTAAGGCTTTAAAAAGTGTTAAATGTGAGAGGGTGTGTGGCATTGCTGCTATTCACTGTATAGTAACATCAGTCATGCTAGTACAAACTGCTCCCCCTGCCTTGCACAGCTGGGTGTGTGGCTCTTGCAGTGATGTAATGTCTGTGATGTGGCCTTGACCCTCGCTGACCCAACGACTTGTGCCTCATTCACACACACACACACTGGGCTCCAGTCCTGCTGTTGTGCAGCGTCAGAGCTGTCCAAACTCATTAGCTTCACACCCACAGCTCCTCCACCCCTCTCCTCCTCCATCCATCATCACTCCCTCCATCACTCCTTCTCAGCCAGCACTCGGCAGCACCTCCAGTCGTCTCCTTCCTCACATCTACAACAAATCAATCCCTTTATTTGCTTCCTGAGGGGTTTGTTTGAGCAAGTGGCTGTCAGGGGCGCCGTGATATTTTGCAGCAGAGCTCCGATGAATTATAAATTCTCAATTATCTGTGTGAATGAGGGGGGGTGATACTGCACGCGCGCGTGTGTGTGTGTGTGTATGTATACTCACTTCCCATTGGTCCTCCAGGGAGACGGCGCTTGGTGGGAACTCTTGGCTGAATTCTGGGTCACAGAAAGACAAATTTATTAAAATATGTTTTTATGGCTTATAGTATCTGCTTTAGTAGATATACAGGAAAGAAAGACTAGAGAATGAACAAGGAGGAATTGTAACATGCACCAGAAGTCATATTTTATAGATTCTGTCTGTTAAATATGTTTGCTTAGCTTAGCATAAAGACTGGAAACAGGGAAACAGCTAGTCTGGCTTCATCTGAAGGTAACAAAATCAACGTACCAGTAGGGCTGTGTATTGGCAAGAATCTGGCAATACGATACGTATCATGATACAGGGGTTCAAATTTAAGGAAAACTGTCGTAGTATAATGAACACACTGCCATATATATAAAATCTGAGTAAAAAACAAGTAATGATGTGAAATGGCTACTATGGGGACTAACATCATCACACTTGAATACAGTTGGGCTCATTGGATCCACAAGAGTCTCAGCTTTACAGTGATTCCCAATTTATGTAATTCCAAGACTGTTTAGGGACCCCAGTATGCAGAAATATTCAAATACACCATGCCCCAAACTGCATGTGATTATCATTAGGTGGGCATGTTTGTAAAGGTGAGACTCGTGGGTACCCATAGAACCCATTTTCATTCACCTATATTGAGGTCAAAGTTCAAGGGACATCTTTGAAAATCCCCATGCCAGTTTTTTCTTTGGAGCGGTATTTAACCTCCTTCGCGACATGCAAGTATGACATGATTGATACGTTGGTACCAATGGATTCCTTAGGGTTTCTAGTTTCATATGATGCCAGAAGTCACTCTAGCTTTAAAAGTGAGCCCACTACAACCTCCGAAAGACAGAATAGTGTCCGGGTCCGCCGGCATGTTGTTGCATTTTTAAGAAATGAATTAAAAATCGATACATGGTTTTGGAGAATCGGTACAGTATCGCAAAACATAATATTGCGATACCTGTGTATCAGTATTTTCTTACACCTCTACCTACCAGTACCTCTAAAGCTCAATAATGAACATGCTCTATCTTGTTTGTTTAATCTGTACTAAATCGAAAGTGTAAAAATGAAATGTTGTGGTTTTTCAGGGAGTTATATGCAGGTGTTTTAACCTTTAACAAAGCCAAGCTAGCTGTTTCCCCCTTTATACTCGGGTATGCAAACAGCCTGCTAGCTGTAGCTTCGAATTAAGCAGACCGCTAAGATAGTGCCATCAATCTTCTCTTCTAACTCTTAGCAATAAAGCAAGCAAGCAAGCATATTTCACAAAATGTCAAAGTCCTTGTCTATTTATTTAAAGGGATAGCTCCGGTGAGCTCCGTTTGAAGTGAGATTGTATGAGGTACTTATCCATACTTATCCACAGTTTTGTTAACAACTTCCAGAACACTTGACATGTATATAGTATAGATAGACACTATATTTAGAGTATTTTCACCGCTTTATCTTGCCGTCAGACAGCCCTTTCCAACGGGGAACTGAACTGAAAGTGAAACTTATCTATGCTCTCTTCAAAGCCAGCAGGCTCAGATGACAAAAACAGAATACAGTAGATAAGTTTCACTTTCAGTTCAGTTCGCCATCAGAAAATATTCTAAATACGGTGCTGAACCTTTTTCTTTTAGGTGTCTAAAATACATTTTTTCTGCCGTCCCCGTCCACAGCAGTACATTACTTTGCTTCTGTGCGGTAACTCCTGTCTCTTTCTCCAAACTGGCGGCGTGCCGTCTGTCATCTACTCTAGGTAATACACCTACTATGGATAAGTACCTCATACAACAAGAGTTATCCAAAAGGCTGTTTGCAATCTGCTATTTACTAAATGATAATAAAACAAGGCATAAAAGCTCAATTAACTGAATTCATTTTGAAGTAATTACCTTAAAATAACGTTTTTTTACCAATACAGTAAGTTGAAATATAGAGTGACTAATATCTATTGCATACATACATACTGTAAACCCTTCATTTAATCTGTGATATAACAAACCATTGTAGATGAAAGGATCAGCTAAATGGCTAAAATATTAATGTTAATATAACACGAGCAAAACCCCACTGAGCTACCAATTTGCCCCAATAATTTCTGAATGTTACCCAGTGACAAGCACTTATAAAATCCACATTAATGTGTCATGTGGATAAGTATATTACAGATCTGTTTTTGTGCTGTTTCTCTGTTAAAATGAACTGCTCCGACTGCTTTCAGTTATTTTTTTCTTTGTGTCAACACGTACATAGCCTGCACACACACACACACACACACACACACACACACACACACACACACACACACACACACACACACACACACACACACACACACACACACACACACACACACTACTAAACCCCCAGTCAGCCCCTTCCCAGGAATCCAATCCCATCAATGCAAATGCGCCACTGTGATAATGACATCCTCAGTAATTAATTAAACTAAACATAATTAATCAAAACAAGCACATTAAACCCCAACAATCCACAGCGATGATTGATGGAGCTAATTAATACATTAATATCAAAGAGAAAGAATGGATTTTAATAACGTCATGCAAAATTAATGCACAGGCACCATGAAAATGAATATGAAATGTATTTGAGGGATTGTAATTGGCTTTTCATGTTTTTCAACCACAGAGGGAGAAAATGAGAGAGAGAGAGAGGAAATAAAATCTGTGTCCAAATGTGTGTGTGTGTGAGAGAGTGTGTGTTACCTTGAAGTACTCCATGAGCGACCGCGAGTACTTGACAGCGTGGTCTTTCTTCAAATGGAACATCCTCAGATACAGCAGAGACAGACAGCGGTTACTATGGAAACAAAACCATTAGAGGAGGCAGATGAATCCGCTGTACAAGTTCCCTTTAAAGCTCCATCCTCAATATTATTTTCATGTCATTCACACAAAAACACACCCGGACATCAAACACGCCCCGCCGTGTCCGCACGGATTAGGAAGAACTTCAGTGAAGTAAAGAACGTGGGAAATGTATAATACAGTACTAGTGTATGATAAAATAAAAATCTACATCTTTGTGAATTAATGAATTTACAATTCACAAGCGGAGCACACAGAGGAATTAAAATGTTTGGATCACTGTGAGTGAGGAAAACAAAGGTTTTAGCAACATTAGAGGAGCTTTACATTCTAATAGATTATGTTAGTTTACATGGTAGTATTTTATAGGCTTTCTCCTGTGTTTTCATATTCAATGGGCTTTATTGAATATCTGAATAAAGGCGGGTACACACCGGCAGTATTTTTTCGTGCTATTAATTAATTTGCATGTAAATATTTTTTTTCAAACTTTTTTTTTTGTCATGAGTACTTTCACACAGAGCGTGAATACTGTGCAGCAAAAAGGCGGACGTTATTTTCTTTTCAGAACAAGGTTCTTTTGCACTGCAAATAAAGGCATCAACCAATCACGTTGTGCGGAACAGGTTGAATTGCGCCTATATTTATGAAACAACAACACAGAGGCTGCGTAGTCTGAACGGTCCGAACCAGGATGGAAAACCTAATTACTCTTTCAACCTCGACAAAGGCAGCGCAGACCAGATTCACCCCTTACGGTCTAACCCTAACCCTAACCCTAGACATACAGTATAATATTCACAGGCGAGTGTTTTGCATTTTCATGTAGTTTATTCATCCCGCCCCTGGTGTGTAATAGGCCTTGAAGGTAGGGTTGGTAAAGATTTTAGAAACATTTTTCGTTATGTTATTTGAAATTCTCATTACATCCTGACAGCAATCAATAAATCAAATGCTCTGACAAAAAGAAAAATATCGGGTATCTGTTGCTGTCGCAGGACTGTAATAAGCCCGTCTAATCATTTCATTTGTCCCTAATATAATGATTGGACAGGTTACCTCCCTGCCTGCGCGCATTCTACCCATGCACTCATTGTGCACCACCAGAGTCTTCCACAAGCTGCTAGCTTGACAGCTGTAAGTACTAACAATAGCCATGTTCGTTGTTAATGTTCATTATGATAATTTTGTGGGAGTGGCTTTGGAGGGCGGCCTGAAAGGACGGACTGTCAGTGTTGCCGACTTGGTGACTTTCTCACTAGATGTAGGGACTTTTGGAGCGAGTGCTGCTAGCTACTTTTAATGAACAAGAGTTGGCAACACTGGGCGTTTTTTTTTTAGGATGGATCATTTTTAAAAATCTAGTGTACTCTTGCTAGTTTCTCAAGATCACCGACCCTGCCGTTAAGGCTACCATCCATCCGGATGGCAGCTAGTTGAATGAATGAATGAATTTTGGGAGTTTCAGCTGCCTGTCTGTGTTTATGCCGGTCGCTGTCAACGTCGTTGCCATCAGGTCGACAGTGTATCATCACCTACAGTAAACCTATAATATTCTCTTATTCAACGCTGTGACTGTCAGATCCTGTCCTGCCATCTAAGACATGGCAAGATGGTTTTTAGCATCCAACTTCAAAGCATTCCCTCTTTTGTCAGTGCGGCGCTGCTCTGATGACACGTTTTCTGGTCCCGTAATACAACCACTGACACTGCTAAATTTGTTTTGTTTTCGTCTGCCGATTTTTACAGCAATGTTAAAATCTTCTTTTTTTTGTGAATGAAACTTGTCCACAAATAGAGCAGAACAGGTAGCCTTACATACATAGCAGTTTGACTGGCTTGATTGTGCTAAGGATCACATCTCGTGAACACGCCGATATTCCTGAACAGGTGGAATTCCTTTGTGCAGTTACAAGGTTTTTCTAAGTCCAACTTGAAACACTTGAACATCACGCAAGTAAGAGTAAGAAAGATTTAGGAGAAGAATATGAAAATGTTCTTGAATGAGGCCTTAAACATTAACATTACATTTCCGTACTTTTAAGGCAAGAGTAAATAAAGGTCTCGGTATTTCTCCACCAGAATTTGGCTGGTAGTGTGGCAGCATTTAGACCATCATGTACTGTAGAGAAGTTTACAGACGAGGTGTAGAGAGACGGTATGACATGCACCAAAAGTCCCTAGCACTGAGAGACATTGCAACCACTTGGTCAAAATCCCAAACCTGCAGGCCACCAGAACAATCCACCGAAAATATGATTAATTAAATCTAAATAGTAAGAAATAATTTTCAGACCTGGTCAAGATAGTGTGTAAGGGGTGCATTGTGGAACTCATGACCACAGTACTTTTAAAATCCTGGCTACGGCCCGGCACTTGAGGAGGACGGAACCTGCCAAAATCAATCAATCAAATGTAGCCATTAATTAATTGATAAAATGTGACATTTCTGTTTTAATTTGCTTCTTTATTTATTAATTAATTAATTTATCTTTGTATTAATTCCCTTATGTTTTTACTCTTCTGTTTAACTTTCCACTGTATTTACTTATGCATTTATTTTTTTACTTATTTTTGTATTTTTTTGTATTTTTTTTTTTTGCATTTATTTATTTTTTATTTATTCATTTATTTTTGCATTTATTTATTTTTGCATTTATTTTTATATTTATATTTAAATGTTTCATTACATTTAATAACACATTTATTTATCGAGTCATTTATTTATGATTTTGGCAGGTTCCATCCTCCACAGGCACTTACTGTATTTTGCACAAACACACACACACATAGATAAAAAGAGAATCCTACCACAACACAGCTAGCTTCTTCTCAGCGACGGTGGCTGAATGGCTGGTGAAGTTCTTCAACCTCATGGCGTACCTGCAGAGGAGAGACGGTCATTACTCATCTCACACATTTTCACTGATTTATGGGCGTGAAATGTAAACACACTTTATTTCTCTCACGATAGTGAATATATTTATACTCAAGGTTCATTTTAATTAGAAAATCAAGGTTAAAATCATTGAAGGAGCTGCTCTTTCTGAGCATAAAGAACATAAAACAGTGACACGGCAGTTAGTAATTAATTTCTTCAGCTCGCTGACAGCCGGCATCCACTCTACTGAAGTGCCTTTAGGCAAGACAAGCTACAGGTCAGCTCTATCTGACTCTGTGGAAGGATAAATGCATCCTTTGGTTACTGATTCAAAAAATGCTGCAGGGATCAGCTGTTGCCTCGTGCCCTCAGTGACCCGGGCTGATTGCTTAGCGGGGCGGTTAATCAGTCAAAATGAAACTCAGCAGTGACAGGTGAATCAAGGGGGGAGCAGTAACACCTTTATACTCCATTGATCTCTGTAGGAAAAATCTTGTCCTTTCTCCTGCTCTCTCCTCAGGGAGGTCAAAGGCCAGAGTCACAGATCAGTAGCCGTGCAGCTGGCGACGATTCAGCGTGTTGCTCAAGGACACTTCAGCAGGATGGATGAGTGCAGACAAGCAGGGCTTGAACTTGAGTCCTTCAGTTAAAAGACTCTCTCCCACTACAGCACCCTGCTGTCAGCTTTCAAAGGAAGCAGCCATTTGTTATTCTCAGTTTGCTCTCTTAAAGTCGCACTTAGTGACTTCCTACACTGGCAGCTCTGAAAGGCTGGAAAACAGCAGAGAGCCTGTAATGCAACACTTGTTAAACTGTGCTCATTAGCAGGTCTGTGATGCTTTAGACAACAAAGATAAAAAAAAATACATACAATATTGGAGAGTGCAGACGTTCTGAATACAGCAACGGCTTCATGCTAATTAGTTTTTATTCCAAAACTCAAGTTTTGATTAGTGATTTTCTGTGGGCAGAGAGGTGAACAAATGCAACCGCAGAGTATTATTTTGACTAATGGGCTAAATCTGCAACAGGTCAGTAAGGTTAGGCTGATAAGAGACGTATAATTATAGGGAAATGTGCTTAGACAGTGCACATGGTGAGTACCCACTCATTTATTTGAGGAAAGAATCATGGGAATTACAGTAATAAGCAGTTGTTAATTTCCAGAAAACCTTCCTCAAAAGAACTGCGAAAATCTTGATGGTAAAAATGGCCGAGGTTGTGTTTGAAATCGCATACTAACGTACTGCGTACTCAATGAGTACGTACTACATACTGCGTACTAAATTAACGATTAAATATGCCATTACCAGCAGACTGTTCACACTGAAGTAAACTCAAGCAATACGTCTTCTCTGCATCACATGACTGTATCGATCACGTCACGGGTCCGAGCTACCATTGTATGAAAATTGTTAATCACAAATGTAAAACATTACCTCTTCCACTCAATTTAAAGTGGCAGAAGGCAGAATGTTTTTGGCATCATTGGGCAAAAATTCCATAATAACCTTTCAGCATATTGTAATTCAAGTGTTCAGAGAGATAACTAGACCGTGATGGGAGACTTTGGCCAATCACAGATCATTTCAGAGAGAAAGCGTCCCTATTGGCTGTTCATTCAACGGAGGCAGCTGTCAATCACTCGCAAACTGTGATCGAACGGTCAAACTAGGCAGCGCTGATCAAATATGAATCAATATTCTGTTACTGTAATGACTATTTCTCGCCTCAAATGTTTGTGCTTGATATTTCCTCAACTGATCTCAACATGGCGGCCGGGTCACAAACTTTCTCATTTTACATCTAAACAGTACACTACAAGATGTTTCTGAAAACATTTGAAGAGAGAAATAGTCATTACAGTAACAGAATATTGATTCATATTTGATCAGCGCTGCCTAGTTTGACCGTTTGATCGGAGTTCGCGAGTGATTGACAGCTGCTCAGAGACGGCAAGGCTCCAGCTCGGCTCTGATTGGTTGATCTTGCAGATGCCATTAGGAGCACTGGAGGACACAGAGGCAAATGATTTCTTTAAGATTACCTGTCTCATAGTGTCCAATTCTACCCACTGCAGCTTTAAACATATAATTAGTGCCAAATGACACAGTGCTTTGACGGAACCTTCCTAAGAAGTCATACAGATCATCAATTTCATTCTACAAAAACTTTAGGAAACTAGAAACTTGTAAAATGAAACATTTACTAAGTCCTGTTTCTTTATATCCCTTGATAATGTCACCTTTCTGTCCATCCATCCATAAAGTACCTTATTAGCTCCACAGTCTCAGAGTACATGGTATATGGTGATTTGGCCTCCAGCGGATCTCGCTCCATCGCATTCCCACACTCTATGAAGGAGAGGGCGCCGTCTGCGTAGTTCACCGCTTTACCAAATTTGTCCATCTACAGATAGGGAGGAAGAGCGAAAAACAGAGAGACAATGAGATAAATGAGTGACGGAGAAAAAGCAGAAATGTGACAGTGAGAAAAATCAGACAGAAATGAAGAAGACTCGAATGAGACAGAGACAGAATAAGCAATGTCTTAACAGCATTGTGGCAGACGCGCTCTCTGAATAATCTCCTGCTAAGATGCAAATCCCCAGATAACTGTGAGGAAACGACGCGTAAACACAAGATAAATAACAAGTTAAATAAATCTCATTTCATTGTTCGGGGAGGGGATCAGATAATTCTTTTGATATTGTATAATCTTGCAGACATCATCAGTCCTTGAATGCAATGTTCCCTTGGAGACAAATGGTGCAATAAATAACACAAATTATACCGTACAGTACTTGATGTGGAATAGATTTTCATTCTTCGGAGACTCGCTGAGCACACACATGAGCGACGGCACACGCATCTGAACGAGTGCACACATAATTACAGGCTAGACTCCAGATGTTAACATTATGTGTTCTCAAATCATTTTCTTGCTATCTGTGCGTCGGTCTTCTCTTTGCCTCCTGCAGTGTGTGCTCGAGCATGGAGGTGGAAATGTTTGTGTGTGTGTAACCTGTGTCTTTCAGAAAGACTTGTGGGATCTTACCAGAGCGTCGGCCTTGTGCTTCAGTCTCTTGGCCTCCTGCATGTAGTAGTCTGCACTGTGGACTCTGGGAACAGCACAGTGAAAAAGAGCATAAATAGCAGGTTTGCACTGACACGTCGTTTAACAAAAACTAAAAAAGCCCAAACTCCTGCAGAGTGATTTACATAATCAGTGGCTTGCAGTGAGATATATACAGTAGCCTACTTAGGTATACACACCTCAAGCTTAGTGTAACCTGAGTAGAACAACAAAACATGTTGTTTCATGAATAATGCAGGAACCCTTTGGGACAAATAAGTAACAAGATGTATCATTTTTCCAGGTTTCAACACAACTGGACCAATGGTGAGGTAGTTACAGATATTTCCCCCACCTATAACACAACTCATCAGTGTTAAAATATCTAACACACAGCATGATGATGGCTATCCTCCCTCAAATCAGAGGAGCTGTTTCAAGATAAGACAAGTTGTGTTTAGGGCTGCAAAATCAATCGAATATTAATTGCGATCAGGATTTTGGCTTCCCACAATGAAATGAACATGATCGCCTGCAATTTTGATGTTTAAAATGCTCCGCTCACAGAAAACTTTGCTGAATAAATCAAGCACTTCCTAAACTAACAGCTAGAGATGAGCCGTCAGTGAGCAGCCGACCGAAGCCGAACATGTCGTCGGCGTAGAAGTTCTTCAGCGTGATTGAAGAAGACATAAAGCTGTGATTTGTCACAACTGTAAGTCCAAAATACGCTGTGGAGAAACAACCTTAAAACATTCGGAATGACTAACTTCAGAAACTTATCATATTGTAATTCATTCCCATGATGCTGCTCAGAGTAATCAGCGACCGGCTCGTCTGCTGACAGCACGAAGCTGAAGAGCTCTGTTAACGGAGGTTCCATTGAGTACATTACATAATGAGTATTGGGCAATGGTAGATTATAACGCTATCATGATGTGTTCAAATGTAATCTTGTAAACTGTAGTTTTTGGCGAGAAACTTGAATAAATCCAGTTGTCTGAAGGAGATGTTTTCACAGCAATATAAAATAGATAATAGAGAGGGAATTATGACCTGTTTAACTTCCTAACATTAGCTCTAAGCAGCTTCTAATATATCATTAGAACTACTAATGCCAATTTTTCTTTTAATCAAAGCAAATATTTAAATGAAAAATGCAATTATTTATTTCCTTATCATTTGAAATGTGTGTTTATATATATATATACAACCACAATAGATAACAATAACAAAGTAAAAGGATAACATTTAGGGTTTTTGACGGTTGGAATGAAGCACAACATGGAAGTGAAAGCAGCGCTCTGTTTATTTAAATGTGAAATTGCAATGAAAATATTTTGTCCCTAATATATCAATAATCATAATAAATAATCGTGATCTCAATATTGATCAAAATAATCGTGCAGCCCTATTGTTGACGTATTGCTATCTTGAGGCCGCAGAAAGCGATTGTGCCATTCACCTACACAAACCTGGTCTAAAGACTGCCGCAGTATTCAGTAGTCTGCGCTAGAACAACATTTTTATTTATGTAAAGGAAAACCCAAAATTCAGGCAGCAGGTGACAAGTATAGGCTACATCAAAGTTTGCGGGCCCTCTCCCCCTAAATGGCTGCGTTTTGAGACTGATGGAATCTCGCGTTACGCACCGCCACTCCGGCGGTGCCTGGCTGCGAGCCTGTGTGTAATGCAGCTCTGGAGGATTCTGCTTTAGCAATATAGTTTTCATTATTTATCACTACAAGTTTATCATATTTAGCCTAGTGCTTATTATCATATATGAATTGGCTAGAGCACTTTCACTTTGCGCACAAGCAGATTTGCCGAATTTACCTTTTAAATAGCAATGCGCTAATGTGCAGCCACACCTGGCTTTTAAAAGGAATGGGAGATGACACTGTGATTGATTTAATTCTCGTTACGCCCAAAACACATCTATGATTAATTAAGAGACTAAATACAACCTCTTTGCCCCTTGCGCTATAATTTGCACCCAGATTATGCGCCGTTTAAAGTGGCAGTAGGCAGTATACTTTTGGCATCATTGGGCAAAAATTCCATAATAACCTTTCAGCATATTGTAATTCAAGTGTTCTGAGAGATAATAGACTTCTGCTCCTCCTCATGGCTCTGTTTTCAGGCTTTAGAAAATCTAGCCGGGATCTGACGGGAGACTTTGACCAATCACAGGTTATTTCAGAGAGAGAGCGTGCTCCGGTCATGTGACCGGTAGTTTGGCGTTCCTTTAAGAGAATTTGCGTCACAAACTTTCTCATTTTACAGCTAAACCGTTTACTATAAGATGATTCTAAAAACATTTGAGGCAAGAAATAGGCATTAACGTAACATATTATTGATTCATATTTGATCAGCGCTGCCTAGTTTGACCGTTTGGTTGGAGTTCGCAAGTGATTGACAGCCGGCTCTCATAGACGGCAGATGGACAGCAGACCTCAGATCAGCTCTGACTGCTTGTTTTCCTCCGGTCTGTGACATCTTGCAGATGCCGTTAGCAGCACCGGAGGACACAGAGGCACATGACTTTTTACAGGTTACCTGTTTTATGTACTACTGTCAGGATCTAGTGACCGTTTTATGAAAATAACTTTTTTTTAATCATATTTGCTCCAATCTCGCCTACTTCAGCTTTAACTAGCAAAAGTGGAGTTGGACATGCCCTAAATGCACTTGTGCCATGCAGAGTTTCATAATCATTAGAGGACTGGAGAAAAAATGTGTTTTTTTTTATTCAAGACAGAGTGTGTTACATTATATTATGTTTGTTTAGCAGCAGAGATTTTGTCCAATCGAAGGGTGCCACCAGTCTTGAGCTGGAGACAGAGTGGTGAATGGAGAAGATGATGATGATGATGATGATGATGATGATGATGATGATGATGGTGTGGGAAAACAGTCTGGACTAGTTTCAGAGGTCTGCTGGCAGTGTGACTTGTAAAGTTCAGGGAGGAAATGACATGTATTGCTATTCTCTCTGACCGCAGCTGCTTGTTAATTGGTGGAGCATCATGCCGCTGTCACTGTCGAGGTCGACAGCATTTCGGATCAGGTCTAATTATCCTCGGGTCCCTTTTGGATTGTTTGTTTAAAGTATTCATGCATGTCAGGTTTGGGCTGGTCTTGTATAGCCAGACTCCCATGCTGCCACCGCTAGAGAGAGGTCTGGCCTCCAGACTAACTTTTCCACTGGTGGAACTGGTGCAACCAACATTCTCAGTAGGTCACACCAGCACATGATTTGGTCGCACCCTTTTTTGGTACAGCATGGTTTTAATCGGTGACCTTTGCCTATAATAAACACAGCATAACTTTCCCCTCATACCGCAACCACGGGTACTGTGTCATTGTTGTTGAAAGTGGTACTTTTTTTTTTTCTTTCATTTTTCCTCTCTGGCTAAGTCGGTCTCTTCCTGTCTACACTTTCATCATCAGTGGTGTCTGAGTCGGCACCTCTGGTTGTCTCTCCTCCCTACCAGCATCCTCCTCTTCTCTCCTCATTTTGATTTTTAAAATAATCAGCCATAAACCGCTATTTGGAACACGGTTACAGCTAAATGGATAGTTTCATAAAGTTCTATGCTGCTATGTACAGGCGAATCCCGCACTGTGTTGACGAGGTGGAACCAATGATAATGATCATGATAATACACTTGCATGAATGCGACCACGTGAAATATTAACTCGCACGCTCACAAAAAAATGGCTGCATACTGCCATTATAATTCTGCACTAAATGAAAAAAAACGTTTGTATTCCTTTAAACCAATTACAATTGTCTAAGACGGCGCTAAGTACAGGATGCAGCGACAGTGCCCTTGCTAAATAGATGGGATGGAAGGGAAGGGGAAGAGAATTACGTCTGAAATAGGCGGCTAATGGCAGGCTTATACACATAGTCTACATCCTGTGAGTCACACTAGGTTTGGGCAGGTTTATCAAGGGATAATTTGGATCGGGTACAAACATTTTGGACCAGTGAAGACCTCTAGAATGCGTTACTATAAAAACAAGATCATGATGGAAATAATTAGTAATTGCTTGATTTAGAGCTGTCAAGCTTTTCACTCACTCCCCCATCTGCCAGACATTTTGAATGATTAAATTAGGGCTCTCAATTGATTACAATAGTTAATTGTAATTAATTGCAAATTAATCACACATTTTTTATCTGTTCACAATGTACCTTAAAGGGAGATCTGTCAAGTATTTAATACTCTTATCAACATGGGAGTGGGCAAATATGCTGCTTTATGCAAATGTATGTATATATTTATTATTGGAAATAAATGAACATCACAAAACAATGACAAATTTTGTCCAGAAACCCTCACAGGTACTGCATTCAGCATAAAAATAATGCTCAAATCATAACATGGCAAACTGCAAGCCCAACAGGCAACAACAGCTGTCAGTGTGCTGACTTAACTATGACTTGCCCCAAACGGCATGTGATTATCATAAAGTGGGCATGTCTGTAAAGGGGAGACTCGTGGGTACCCATGGAACCCATTTTCATTCACATATCTTGAGGTCAGAGGTCAAGGGACCACTTTGAAAATGGCCATGACAGTTTTCCTCGCCAAAATTTAGCTCAAGTTTGGAGCGTTATTTAGCCTCCTTCACGACAAGCTTGTATGACATGGTTGGTACCGATGGATTCCTTAAGTTTTCTAGTTTTATATGATACCAGTTTCTTCACTCTAAAAATCGCAATTTGCATTAATGCGTTAAAGGAATTAGTGGCGTTAAAACAAATTTGCATTAATGCTTTATTATCACGTTAACTTTGACAGCCCTAGTATACAGTGTTTACATGGGAGGGGCAGTGCCCTCCTTCTCTTTTGTACCATAAAATAATCTTTGGTGCAATAAAGCAACCCATCTGTCAATGTCAGTCTGGTCAGCTTCCATGAAAAATGCAATGAAGACACTGAGTTTACAGTTATTATGCTTTAGTTGAATAAAGCAAACTCTCTGATAAATCTCTCCTCTGTCTTAATTGAATGTATTCAGTTATCTCAGAGAGGAAACTCATACAGCATAATTAACACAAATCTTCGGATGCAAAAACACATTAAGTCATTTATACAGTGGAACAATCAAGACATGCTTCCATGTAAAGAGGAGACACCTGCTGTCTCCTAACACAGGAAATCGAGGGATTACTTATACAAGCATCGGGGGAGTTACGCACAGACTGCGAGGTCTTATGAACAACAATGATGATTAGAATAGAAATGTGTTTATAAATCATGCTGCTAACAGACAGATCAAGCATCAACTAAGAATCTATTGAAGTCAGTTTCCACCACAACTAATGTGTATCAGTGTCAACTAATGTGTACGAGTGTCAACTAATGTGTACAAGTGTCAACTGTGTGGTATAAACAGTATTTTTACATACGTGTCGCTGAATGACAGTTTTGGCCTGCGAGGTTCGGCAGGTTCCGTCAGTGGTTCCGACCACACCTCAGAGTCTGACTGTCCGTTGGCATGGTAACCGTCTGCGCTGGGCTTCTCGCCGTGGGTATCCACTTCCTGAAGTAGAGAAGGCATTAAATCCATGGTCAGAATAGTATTTCAATGAGAAACAGACAGGAGCACCGACACCGGAGCAAAGCAATACAGTGCTGTGGATGGGGATGGCAGAAAAACGTATTTTAGTCACCTAAGAGAAAGGCTCACCTAAAAAAAAAAAATAAAAGATCAATATCACTTAATTTCGAACATTTTCACCGCTTTATCTTGTAGTTGGACAGCCCTTTCCTTCTTTTTACCGAAGCGGAACTGAACTGAAAGTTAAACTTATCTATGCTCTCTCCAAAGCCAGCAAGCTCAGATGACAAAAACAGTATAGATACGTTTCACTTTCAGTTCCGTTCGCCATCAGAAAATATTCTAAATATAGCGTACACTTGAACGGATGTCTTTTTTTTTAGGTGGGCCTTACTTTTAGCAGGCTGACATTCGTTTTGCTGCCAGCCCTGTCCACAGCAGTACATTGCTTTGCTCCGGTGTCGGTAAATCTTGTCTGTTTCTTCAAACTGGGGTCGTGCCAACTGTCATCTACTGTAGGTAATACACTGACTATGGATAAGTACCTGATGCAACACCACTTCAAAGCACCTGAACTATCCCTTTAAGTATATCTTGATACAGTACTTACACTTATGCACTTTTACTTGAGTAAAATTTTGAATGCATTGGCTCTACTTGTAACAGAGTATTTTATACTATAGTATTGCTACTTTTACTTAAGTAAAAAATCTGAGCACTTCTCCCACCACTGAACAAAGCACTTGCATAACAGATTTAAGTGACTTTGGCTCCTGAATTTGCAGGTAAGGAAATACTGTATGACTCCCATCAGTGGAGATGTGTGTCACGCTGTAGATTCATACCTGGCATGTCATTAACTCAAGAGTTATTTTTGGAACAGTGTCAGTGTCGGGTGAGAAACTCAATTTTGCAAGAAGATAATACCACTGGCCTACTATCCCTCCAACATAGTGTGCAGTATATCAGTGTGTAGAAAATGAAGCACCAGAGCCAGTAATCTACCACGGAGACACACATTATGTTAAGATCCAAGTTATCATCATTTAGAGTGTACGTAGAACAGCAGGACTATCTCTTGGAAACGTGGTGTATTATTTCGATAAGTACAAGTTTCCTTATGTAAATGATGACATAATACAGTAATAGTATTTTTGAACACTTACACTGCCATTTCTTGCATGTGATGATGACCCCTTGCCTTCACCTCTCCGGTGTCTGTGTGAGGAAGAGGAGGTGGAAGTGGAAGTGGAAGAGGTGGAGCAGGGCAGCATCCCAGCAGCGCCGACCTCCTGGCTGAGAGAGGAACTGCTGTCACAGGTTCGTTTCCGAGGGGGATCGTCAGAGAGGGGGGACAGGAGGGGCGGAAGCAACTTGTCATCGCGCCGTCGAGACTGCTTCCTGTTTAGTGAGCTACTGAACACAAACACACAAGGGCACAAAAAGGACAAAAGCAGTGTGATTATGCATTTATTTATTGTAACTGAATACTATCTTTTTACTAAATGTTTATTTAGGATATGTGCTCTAATTAGTCGGCTTCCTTGTGCTCATTGCTGAAGTGTGATCTTTGTTTCAATTAACACCCTACCATTGCTTAGTGGCATGTGAGGATGAGAGCTGTGAGGCAGAACTGCAATTCCCATCGGTTGCTAATAGTGGTTGTTTTTCAGGTCATATGTACATTAGTTAATGCACATTTTAAACCGTGTCAAGAGTTTGGCTTGTTAAAACGTCTCCAAACATTCCGAAAACAAACAATCACAAATAATATTGACAATACAAGGAAAATAAATAGGGCTGTCAAAGTTAACACGATAATTAGGCGTTAACGCAAATTTGTTTGGACGCCTCTAATTTCTTTAACACAATAACGCAATCAGTCTCTTTGAGGTTTTAGCGGGCTCAGTTTTAAAGCTAAATACCCTAAAGAATGCATTGGTACCAACCATGTGATACTAGCTTGTCGCAAAGGAGGTTAAATAACGCTCCAAACTTATGCTAAATTTTGGCGAGGAAAAACTGGCATGGTAATTTTCAAGATATGTGAATGAAAATGGGTTCTATTGGTACCCACGAGTCTCCTCTTTACAGACATGCCCACTTTATGATAATCACATGCAGTTTGGGTCAAGTCATAGTCAAGTCAGCACACTGACACACTGACAGCTGTTGTTGCCTGTTGGGCTGCAGTTTGTCATGTTATGATTTGAGCATATTTTTTATGCTAAATGCAGTACCTGTGAGGGTTTCTGGACAATATTTGTCATTGTTTTGTGTTGTTAATTGATTTCCAATAATAAATACATTTGCATAAAGCAGCATATTTGTCCACTCCCATGTTAATAAGAGTATCAAATACTTGACAAATCTCCCTTTAAGGTACGTTTTGAACACATAAAAAGTATGCAATTAATTACACAGACCAACTGGTCTGTATCTGAGGACCCTGAGGTCCTTCTGTGTATCTGTTTGCTGCTTTTTAAAAGAGCTGGCCCTCCTCCGTTTTTCAAGTTACCTATACTGTGACCCCACAAATAGCCCTGCGGTCTCCTTACCCTCCAACCAAACTCTAACTCCACCTAGCCCCCCTTGAACTGCTGTTGGATTTTTTCATGTACTTACTTCCTGGGGCTTAAAGGTAGGTTTGGTAGTGCTATTCAAATATTTTTTTTTTATTATATTTGTTGAAATTCTCATTACATCCCGACAGCAATCAATAAATCAAATGCTATGACAAAAAAAGAAAAAAATCTGGCGTCTGTGGCCGTCACAGGGCTGTAATAAACCCGTCCAATCACCTGCCTGTCTAGCTACAGTACGTACACTCTGCCCATGCAGTGTGTTTGTTTACAATCATGATGACGTGTTTACTGTTAGAAAGCCAACATATTTGTGTAATAATTTTGCCTGTCTATTACTTTATAAGTTTGTTTGCTCCATTCTGATAGTAATTTACTTTGTCTCACCTAAATGACGTCATCGGCGCGACCGTGTTGTTAACGAGCCGGCAGCGGGAGGTTTAGATGCAGTCTGGTTTGTTGTGGTTGATATGAAGACGAGAGTTTTTCGTTTTCGCCATTCACCTATACCACCTTAATGATAATTTTGGGGGAGTGGCTTTGGAGGGAGGTCTGAAGGGTCGGACTGTCAGTGTTGCTGACTTGGCAACTTTTTTGCTAGATTTAGTGACTTTTGGAGCTAGTGCTGCTAGCTACTATCATTGGAAAAGAGTCGACAACACTGGGCTGGGTTTTTTGGTTGGATCATTCTTTAAATCTAGTGTACTCTTGCGTAGTTTCTCAACATTACTGACCCTACCTTTAACTCTTCGGTTACTAATATCCGCATATTAGACTGTATTTCTATGATTGTTACTACTTTCCATTTACGTTTCCCCATCTACGGCGACCTTCGCACCACCAAACATCCGAGGAGGGGTCTCTCTTTGAATTTCCTCTCCAAGTGTTTCTTCCACTTTTGCCTGTTACAGCACGTTCAACTTTTTTGTGTGATTTTTTTCTTTCTTTTGGAGAGCTTGGACTGGGTCAACAATGTTTTGTCAGTGACGGCATAATGAGACACTCTGATACATGAGGCAAGATTCGGGGCTACGCAATTTAATGGACTTGATTTTAACTTTGTTTGTCTTCACCATCACAATATTTCATCAACATTGTCCAAAAAAAGTACATTCTAAGACATCCAGCATGTAAAACCCTCCGTCTGAGCTAACAATGCCTAACTATCTTGTTGCGACTTCATTTGCAGTTGCTGAATGCTATTTTCCTTCTAAAACTGTTGTGATTCTGCCTTCCCTGCTAGAGCGTCGAGGATTATTCCCTCAGCTGCCTTATTGTTGCTCTTGTGACTCATATTGTTTGCAACACAACAGATAATATTTTTATGTTTTTCCTCTGCCTGGAAACTCTGGGGGTTTGATGCAGCGAGAAAAGTTGCTGAGCTTGCAGAACAACGCCCCGGGCCCCGACATTAGTGATAATATACAAAACCAGGGAGACAAAGACTAATTAGCTACTGTTGCGCGTGTGTTATGTGTGAGTTATGTGTGTGTGTGTGTGTGTGTACTTTTGTGTGTGTGTGTACTTTTGTGTCTGTACAGCATAATTGATGTGTGCAAGCGTGTTTGTGTGCATGACTATGCTAATTTGTGTGCATTTGTGTGTGTCTGTCCTTAAGTGGATGCGGGTGTGTCTGCAGGAAAGCATGTGAAAGCTCTCATTGCTCTTTTAAAGGGATAATAAGTTAAGAAATTTACAGCCCCATAACACAAAATGACCACAGTATATCTGCCAAATATTCCTCTGCAATAGATTTGCAATGACTCACCAGCCAGGTGGGAAGATTTCTGGCTTCCAAGTGCAACTGATATTAAATTGTTTTTTGTTTTTTTCTGTTACAGCATACACACAGTAGCTCTGTAAATCACTCGTCCTGTGCTCTCCTTAGAGATAAAGTCAGAAACCAAAAGGGAGAAATTTGTATTTTCTTTGAATTAATTTCGTAGGAATACCATCAGGGGCTGATCATGCTGAGACGGGCAAAACAGCGGATGCGTATGGAAAAATGTGCTTTCTCTCTCTCTCTCTCTCTCTCTCAAAGACAGTAGCCTTCATGAAACTATCACGACATATGAATCCCCCCTTCCCTCTCACGGTCCAACAGTTAACTAGCTATCTAGCCCTACCACATCTACCGGTTGTGTGTCTAGAAGGGAGCCTGCAAACAGCGAAATGGGATCTGAGATCTGCAAAAACTGTCACGAAACTCGCTGCCCGACGACCTATCCTATAACCTTAACCGTTCGAGGTCAATGCCTAACCTTAACCATTCGAGGTCAATGCCCAACCTTAACTATTCCAGGTCATTGCCTAACCTTAACTATTCAAGGTCAATGCCTAACTTTAACCATTCAAGGTCAATGCCCAACCTTAACTATTCCAGGTCATTGCCTAACCTTAACTATTCGAGGTCAATGCCTAACCTTAACTATTCCAGGTCATTGCCTAACCTTAACTATTCGAGGTCAATGCCTAACCTTAACTATTCCAGGTCATTGCCTAACCTTAACTATTCCAGGTCATTGCCTAACCTTAACTATTCGAGATCAATGCCTAACCTTAACCGTTCGAGGTCAATGCCTAACCTTAACCATTCGAGGTCAATGCCTAACCTTAACTATCCCAGGTCATTGCCTAACCTTAACCGTTCGAGGACAATGCCTAACCTTAACTGTTCGAGGTCAATGCCTAACTTTAACTATTCAAGGTCAATGCCTAACCTTAACCGTTCGAGGTCAATGCCTAACCTTAACTATTCAAGGTCATTGCCTAACCTTAACCATTCGAGGTCAATGCCAAACATTTGCTTTCCTGCTAAAGTCTTCAAACATGAAAAACATGAACACACATCTTGTCCTTTAATTAGCTTGTTGAACGACAACAAAACAAACATTCAATGGGAAAGAGTGCACTGCTAACGCCAGTTTGCAGGCTATTGCTAGATAGCTAATTAACATTAGCTGGTTAGCTGCAGCACATAAACCAGCATATACATACCTGCAAATGTCACTTTGGTTCATTTAGATGCCGGTGTGGTCTTTGATATTACTAACAACACACTGTCTGACCACGACATGGAAGCTACAGTAAGTTGTTTACTTTGTGTCTCGTTAACGTCAATTAGCCTGCCGCGGCTCTCAATAGAAACAAACACGGCCTCAGTCATTTTCCCCTTAGCCTTCAGTCAGCTAAGAGGAAAAGGAACATTTCGTATATTTACTTCAATACATCTTTTTCCTTTGAGTGATGAAAAAACTATTGATAGTACATTAAAAACATTCAAATTATGTTTTTACTGGACATTAAGACTATTAATGGCCCTAATTGAAATTCCATGTGCTCAACTGCTCAACAAACACAGGTAAAACAAAAATTTTCCAAGGGTAAAAACTTGATCATTAACACGTCTTCTCTAATTATCTGTTGTCAAAATACGACCTGTCTGATTAAAACAGGGTGATAATAACTGAAGTCACAGTTTAGAAATAGCTGAATGGGTCTGAGCCGGATGATCACATCATCCACTTTACAGCTTCCATAAAAAGCCTCTAAGATGATAAACAGACACTCTGAGACGTCTGCCGTACAATGTCATGGGTTCATGTCCGGGTCACCTTCCTCTTTCCCTGCTGTACACTCTTTTATAACGCTGAGATGCTATAAAAATATTTCCTCTGTAGCTGTCACGTTGAGGGTTATTTATAGCGACAAGCGGCTTAGTCTGTTTTTAATAATTCACGTGGAAAGCTGAAATTCAGTTTGTCATTCCTGTGTCACAGTGTGGATTGAACTTACCTCTCCGGTGACTTCATCGCCACATTAAAAATGTTAAGCCTTCCTAAAAATACTCAGTAAACTTGTCTGAGGAGAATGTGGTGTTTAGTGGAAGAATGGGGAGTTTACATGAATAACTTAGTTCTCAAGATTTTCTTATGTAATTCAGCCATTTTTATAGGGTACTTTAAGTCTTGATTCACAATGAGCATGAATAACTGTCCTCCCTGTCAACTAACATGGTTTGGAAACACACTAGTAGTGCTGTGGAGCAATGTGAGTCCCCGTTTGAGTAGTTTTTTTGTGCATGTGCATGACAACGTTCATGCAGGCAGGTGAAGCAATATTTGTCCTGCCGATGGTTTCACGTTATACCTCAACCAACTGTTGATAAGTGGAGTACTGTGCCAACAATGGCAATGAAGAGGAAGACTGCTAGGAAGCAAATACAGATGTAAACAATATAGTTTTCAAATTATTCCTAAACCTCAGCTATGCATTCAACAGACTTGTTAGGGACACAGACAATGTGTTTTGTATTAATTAAGGCTGTCAATTGATTACAATATTTAATTGCGATTAATCTCATAATTGTCCATACTTAATCACGATTAATCGCAAATTAATCGCACATTTTTCAACCGTTCAAAATGTACCTTAAAGGGAGATCTGTCAACTATTTAATACTCTTATCAACATGGGAATGGAGAAATATGCTTTTTTTATGCAAATGTATGTATATATTTTAGGGCTGTGAAAGTTAACGTGATAATAACACATTAACACAAATTTGTTTTAACAACATACATTTTTTTAACGCATTTATGCAACTTGCTTTTTTTAAGTTGCAGTGGGCTCAGGTTTAAAGCTAGAGTGAAGATACTGGCATCATATGAAACTAGAAAACCCATTGGTTTCCATTGGTACCAACCATGTCGTAAAAGGGGATAAATAACACTCTAAACTTACACTCAATTTTGGTGAGGAAAATCTGGCGTGGCCATTTTCAAAGGGGTCCCTTGACCTCTGACCTCAAGATATGTGAATGAAAAAGGGTTTTACGGGTACCCACGAGTCTCCCCTTTACAGACATGCCCACTTTATGATAATCACATGCAGTTTTGGGGCAAGTCATAGTCAAGTCAGCACACTGACACACTGACAGCTGTTGTTGCCTGTTGGGCTGCAGTTTGCCATGTTATGATTTGAGCATATTTTTTATGCTAAATGTAGTACCTGTGAAGGACAATATTTGTCATTATTTTGTGTTGTTAATTTCCAACAATAAATATATACATACATTTGCATAAAGCAAACATATTTTCCCACTCCCATGTTGCTAAGAGTATTAAATACTTAACAAATCTCCCTTTAAGGTACATTTTGGACAGATAAAAAATGTGCGATTAATTTGCAATTAATCGTGGTTAATTATGGACAATCATGCAATTAATCGCGATTAAACATTTTAATCGATTGACAGCCCTAATATATTTGTTATTGGACGTGGTTGACATGGTTGGTACCAATGGATTCCTTAGGTTTTCTAGCTTCATATGATGCCACTCTAGCTTTAAACTGAGGCCGCTACAACTTCTGAAAGTTTGATATCGCAAGTTGCGTTAATCTGTTAAAGGAATGAGTGGCGTTAAAACGAATTTACGTTAACTCATAATTATTGCGTTAACTTTGACAGCCCTAACTGTAATGCAAATATAACTTTTTGTTTGTTCTCTTTGACTGTCCTTTGGGGGATTTAACTTAGTGGGTGTGTAAAGTACGTTAACACTCACTCTGTAGAGCTGTTCTTGTGGTTGTGTATTGGAGAGATGCAGGGTGGGAGGAGCTGACAGTCTTTGTCCAATCGCAGCTTCTTATTGCCGTTGACTGATGAATCACTGTGGTCCGACTGGAATATAGAGGACAGAAAACACACTAGTACAGTATTTACGAGAAAATGGTTATGGACTTAAACAGAGAGAATCCTGTGCCACAGCACCTTGTGTTTCCTCTTGCTCTTGCTGGTGTGTTTCTCTGTTGGGACCACCATGTTTCCAGCTGCCTGCCTCCTGTGTTTGCCTCCGTTCTCTCCTCTCTCCGTCCTCCCTGCCAGCCTGGGATTACTCTGCTCTTGCACAGGGGGGTTGTCCTGGACCCCCAGACCTTGGCACACCTTCTCTCTGTCCCTCCCCGTCGTCCTTTCCCTCTCCCCGAGCCCCAATCTTTCTCTGTCCTCTCTGTCCATCTGCCTCTCTCTCTCTGTTAATCTGTCTCTGTCACCTTGCCTCTCTCTGTCCTGCACTAATCGCTCATTCTCTTCGTCCTGTTTCTCCCCTTTAGGTAACTTCTGCCTCTCCCTCGGACCTGGCAACTCTCTCTCCGCCTGCTTCTGTCTTTCTCTCTCGGCCAGCCCTGTCCTCTCCCTCTCCCCCTGTCTCTCTCTGTCTCTCCCTTCACTTCCGTCCCTTTCGGCCATTCCAACCCTGGATCTTTCCCCCAAACACTGGCCAGGCACCCTGCTGAGCAAACTCAGGTCAATTTTCACCCATAAACTCTGGATCTCTTGGTATTCCCTCAAGGGGGACAGAGGCACCTCGTGTCCGATGTTGGGAGGTGATGACACGGACACCGGGTCTTTGCACTGCCCTCCTAACCCTCCAGGATCAGGAACAGAAGTGCCAAATGAACCACTTATGTTGCTAATGCTTAGGGAGTTACAGCTACTACTGCTGCCATTACTACCACTGCTGATGCTACTATTACTACTGCTGCTACCATTAGTGGTCACATTGCTACCATCTTTGACTCGAAGTCCCTTCCCACCAAATGTTCCCAGACTCCCCACGCTGCCAGCGGAGCCGAGGCATGGGGGGAGAGGCGTGTGCATGTGTGTGTTGGACAGAGTCTGTGTGTTAATTGCAGAGCGTGTCGTCTCAGGTGGCAGAGTGGGGATTTTGAGGGCTTCCTCTGAATCCGAGTGGCATTCAGAGGAGGAGGAGGAGGAATCCGTTTCGATGAATTCTCGGGACTTGGGTGTGATTTTGGTGCTTGGACCTCTGTGTTTCCTCTTGTCCTGTTTTAAAGACAAAAAAATGACAAAGGACAAAAGGGAGTGAGCTTTAAGATGATTGAATTATAGTGCTAATAATTATTCATATGCACCGACCTATGAGAATCACTGTGGCCGCTAATCAGGAGTGTGCACACAAAAACACGTCACTTGTAATCTATGGGGTCATTATTGTAGCAACATTATTTGCAAATTTGGGTGGAGAGTTGCGTAACTGTAGCTCAATCTGTGTGACCGTAATCAGATTTGTAAATGTGTAAAATAATCTCTAAATGTGTACTGAGATTTGTAAATGTGTAAAAAAATCTGCAAATGTGTATTCTGATTTGCAAGTGTATTGAGATTTGTAAATGTGTAAAAGAATCTATAAATGCATAATGAGATTTGTGAATGTGTACAGGAATCTGCAAATGTGTAAGATTCCTGTACACATTCACAAATCTCAATACGCATTTAGAGATTCTTTTACACATTTACAAATCTCAATACACTTGCAAATCGGAATACACATTTGCAGATTTCTTTTACACATTTACAAATATGATTACGCACATGGATTCTGAATACACATTTGCAGATTCCTGTACACATTCACAAATCTCAGTACACATTTAGATAGTTTTATTTTAGACATTTACAAATCTGATTACGCACTCACAGATTGAGATACAGTTACACAACTCTTCACACACACTTGCAAATAGTTTTGCTACAATAATTGCCCCATAGTAGTCTCTCTACACCCTCCACTGTGTAAAATACTAAACTACTACCATGATAAAAAGAGGGCTTTTTGTCTTCTGCTATCTCAATGTAGAAATCTTTCTTATATGTTATCAGCCAATGCATTTTTAAGCCCCTGCAGTTGACAGAAAGTATAAATCAGTGAAGCTTAAAATATATATTACTGCATGTGATAATATCGAGCAAATTAGGCAGCGCAGGCTTGTTCTACTAATCTGTGAAGTGAAAAGTGAAACATGTTTGTCTAATTTTGTATGTCAGGGATATTCACTGCACACTAGTCACATAACTCAGCGTGGGCAATCTGATGTCACATGCAAATTAAGAGATTCAAAAAAGAAGAGTTTATCTTGATCAAAGATCAGTCAGTGTCCGCTAAAAGTTTCTTCTCACTGCTGGCAGCAATGGTATTCAGCCTTGATTGCTGTCAGTAACAGTATGCCAGTTTTCAGACATGCAAATCCCCTCACTGGTGGAGTCTAGACTTAGAATAACTGGGAAAGTGAATAAGTGATGCCTTTTCTAAAAGCTGCAGCACATTGGTGACTACTCGCAGTGACCTTTCAGCCCTGTACTCTCAAAGTACACAATCACTGTCATTGAACTGTCACAGTTCTATCAGAAATCATAATACTTTTTCTCCTGTTCTCTCCGACTCCATTACTTGCTTTAAAGGAAAAATCTGGCATAATTTTATATTTTTCATTGTGTCAAAAAATCCCATGAAAATATCAAAATCAACACTGTTAGTCCATCCCTCAAAACCCTGGTATTGGCGCTGTGGCACTCAGCCCCAAGACCATTGGTTCCTACTGAAGAGACGTACATTTTTAAAAACACATCAGAATTTCCTAATTTCCTAAACAGTTGGGCACTGTAGTTTTTAGCAAACATTGCTCAAACAGAAGGAAATAATGCATTTGTTGAGGACTATTTTCAGCTGCAGATTAATACACATTGGGTGCTCTATCTTCATGGTAATGAAGGAAAATTTTTTGTGGAGTTCTATTGCACAGAGGAATATACACATCAGGCTTTGGCTACACGGACAATAGTTGTTGATTGACTTGGATCGATTCATCGTTGTTTTTTTTGTCTCAGAGAGCGTTCCTATTGGCTGTTCATTTAACAGAGGCATCTGTCAATCACTCTCAAACTCCGATCAAACGTAGCACTGATCAAATATGAATTAATATTCTGTTACTGTAATGCCTATTTCTCGTGTAAAATGTTTTCAGAAAGATCTTGTAGTGTACTGTTTAGCTGTAAACTGAGAAAGTTTGCTCCGGCTGGTGGGCAGGGGCTTGGTTGATTTCCTCAACTGATCTCAACATGGCTTCCGGGTCACAAACTTTCTCATTTTACAGCTAAACAGTACACTACAAGATGATTCTGTAAACA
>CAKAKR010010906.1:0-24373 GCA_916700685.1 Adelosebastes latens | reverse complement strand
CACTGTGGCACTCAGCCCAAGACCATTGGTTCCCACTGAAGAAGTACATTTTTACAAACACATCAGAATTTCCTAAACAGCTGGGCACTGTAGTTTTTAGCAAACATTGCTCAAACAGGAGGAAATAGTGCATTTGTTGAGGACTATTTTCAGCTGCGGATTAAATTGGGTGCTCTATTGAGTGTTTACGGCAGCAGAATTGAGTCAAAATAAACTACAGTGCCTGTGTTCATGGTAATGAAGGAACATTTTTGTGGAGTTCTATTGCACAGCGGGTTATACACTTTCTCATTTTCAGCTAAACAGTACACTACAAGATGATTCTGTAAACATTTGAGATGAGAAATAGGTATTACAGTAGCAGAATATTGTAATGCCTATTTCTCGTGTAAAATGTTTTCAGTTTGATCTTGTAGGGTACTGTCCAGCTCGGCTAAAATTAGGTTGTTTGCTCTGGCTGGTGATCTTGTAGATGCCATTATCCTCAACTGATCTCAACATGGCTTTCATATTACCTGTCTCATGCACTACTGTCAGGATATAGTGACCGTTGTTGATAATAAGAAAAATGATACCATTGTTGATTATAAGAAAAATATCAAATATCACCCCTTTAAGTGAGGAAACTGTTTTATGGTTGTTTGTGCAACATCAATCTTGGAAGCCATCCGCTATCGGCCTGACAACGATTTAGCCTCTGCGGGCAACGGCCAATATTTTGGGGTTCCGGTGTAGCCAGCAGATATCCGGATTAGGGATGCTAATTCAGAATTTGTTTTCTAACCGATAGCCGACCCTCGTTAACCGATTATTGACCGTTAACTGACAAGATAAATGCGTTTCATGCAGTGGTGCTGTGGTTTTAGTACCTAACAAACCGCCCAGAAGCAATGATAAGCCGATGCACAAACAGGTTAAATCCATCATTTATCACCAGCTGTAGTGTATGCGCAAAACAGACAACTGAGTCCCCAGTACACCCGTCCGGGAGAGTTAGCAGCCACGATGCTGAGTACATTGTCGTGGACACATGCAGCCACATTAGTCTACACCGCATCAATTAGTTTAGCTGCAAGGTTGTCAGCTGTATGTCTGCCTGGCGTTCTCTGTCAGCCCGGTAAATAGTGGAAATCCGGGCCAAGAATTCCTCTTCCGTGCGCCAGTCATTGTTTGCAGTCCGAGTTTTGCTGCTGTGACACCTCAACTTCCCTTTTGGGATCAATAAAGTCAATCTATCTATCTATCTATTAGCAACTTGAGACGCGAGAATGGAGTTGGAGTTGAGAGACGACATCTATGACCAGATTATTTCATGTTTCAATGAAATTTAAAAAAAAAAAGCTAATAAAAAGCTAAATCGTCATCTGAGATTGCATTTCGTCCAACGCGTTCCGCTTCTTTTGCTCTCCACATGGACTGTTTACCTGCATGCAATCAAAGACTGCTCAAACGTGATTGGTCAACACTACTCGGACTATAAAATGACACCAGAACGCTTCCGATACCAAAATCTTGTCCCGTTGCCTACAGATTCTACATTCATATGCAGATATCTGTTTCTAGAGATTAGTGCATCATCAATTCATCATCCTGACATTCTTCTTGTGTGAGGGATGTGTGTGAATGATGCCGGCAAGCAGAACCAGCCTGCGTCTGCTTAGCTTACTTTCTTGACAGCTCTGCAGAATTAACACCTGCATCTCTGACCTTGTTTTGCATCCAATCAAAATTGTCCCTCAGATGTTAAATGCTTGATTGATTGTGAAATGATCAATGATTGTTGTTTGACACAAAAGGAAGTAAATCGCAGTGCTGCGTTTGCAACATCAACATGAGATAACAACTACAGAGGTAGATGCAGAGAAGAAAATACCACTAATGTTCCCAGTCTGGAGCAAAACCCACTCGCTTGGCAGACACAAGGCGACAGTTTTTCTCAAACTTTTGGAATCATTCCAATGCATGTTGCCATCTGCAAAATCCAATTTCAATAAACGGCATGTTGTGTTTTGTTGAAAAAGAAAAGGAAAACTGTCCCCTGTATAATGCGTCTCTACACTGCTGGCAAAAGCTTTTCCTTTCTTGAGCAGAAGTTTTCGGCAATGTTTTCTGGAAAGTTCTTCTCTCCTCACTGTTGACACCAGCGTTAGCCGTCCTGCCAGCTGTTCCGCGCAGCTAAGGCTGGCAGCGGATCAAGTGTCGTGACAGCACCCACAGCACAGGTTGCAGATGTTAGCATGATCTTTATTTTTAGGTTATTTTTGGAGTAAAATGGGGGAATGTTTCAGCTGGTACAGCTGTAGACATACTGCAGGTTGTTGTTGTCGACATCAGATTATGTAATGCGCCTCTATATGTAAATCATGTAGAATCAACTATGATAGAGTTGATCTAAATTGACAGCACTTGAGAATTACTGCAAGTGAAATTTTTTAGATTTTTAAATAATGCACCCTTAAAGTGGCAGTAGGCAGAATGTTTTTGGCATAACTGGGCAAAAATTCCATAATAACCTTTCAGCATATTGTAATTCAAGTTTTCTGAGAGAAAACTAGACTTCTGCACCTCCTCATGGCTCTGTTTTCAGGCTTTAAAAGATTTAGCCCCTGACGGGAGACTTTGGCCAATCACAGGTCATTTCAGAGAGAGAGCGTTCCTATTGGCTGTTCATTCAACGGAGGCAGCTCCGGCTAGTGGGCGGTGCTTGGTATGTCCTCAAATGATCTCAACATGGCGGCCGGGTCACAAACTTTCTCATTTTACAGCTAAACAGTACACTACAAGACGTTTCTGAAAACATCTGAGGCAAGAAATAGGCATTACAGTAACAGAATATTGATTCATATTTGATCAGCGCTGCCTAGTTTGACCGTTTGATCGGAGTTTGAGAGCGATTGACAGCTGCCTCCGTTAAATGAACAGCCAATAGGAACACTCTCTGTCTGAGAGAAAAAACAACGATGAATCGATCCAAGTCAATCAACAACTATTGTCTGTGTAGCCAAAGCCTGATGTGTATGTTCCCCTGTGCAATAGAACTCCATTGTTGTCTAAAAAACTCACAATTGCACAAGATGCCATGTTCCTTCATTACCATGAACACAGGCGCTGTAGTTTATTTTGACTCAATTCTGCTGCCGTAAACACTCAATAGAGCACCCAATGTGTATTAATCCGCAGCTGAAAATAGTCCTCAACAAATGCACTATTTCCTCCTGTTTGAGCAATGTTTGCTAAAAACTACAGTGCCCAGCTGTTTAGGAAATTCTGATGTTTTTTAAAAATGTACGTCTTCAGTAGGAACCAATGGTCTTGGGGCTGAGTATTGATTCACATTTGATCAGCGCTGAAAGCACCGGAGGACACAGAGGCACATGATTCTTTTCAGACTACCTGTCTCATGCACTACTGTCTGGATATAGTGACCTTTTTATAAAAATAACTTTTTTTAATCATATTTCTCCAGCCTGCCTACTCCAGCTTTAAGTCATACACAGTAGTTGAGGTAAAGCCTTGCAGTGGGATCAGTGGCATTAGTCTTTTGTTCTTTATTTTTTTTTCCTGAAGCCGATTATTGTTGAAAAAATAAACACATTTGATAAGTACGCATTAAATAATGAATTAAACGTACTCTGAGTGTGAAACAAAGTTCGGAGCTGTGGATGGCTGTCGGACTGATTGAATCTCAGCTTGCCGTTGAAGAGGAGGCAGATGTCAGGGTCACACATGTCACTCACAGGTCAGTTTCGTCAGCCTGTTAGGTCAGCTGCTGTTTGCTAGTTGTTGATTTCAAAATGCAGTTTTTATTGTTTCAGTATTTTGGATGGCTCTCTGTCAATTTGTTGATTTGTCTCAGAGTTTTTCAAGCATATTTTCTTCAGAAAAACGGAAAGGAAATTTGTGAGGAAATGCAAATGATGTGTGTCATAAAGATCAACAAAGATCAAAACATGGCACATCCGGAAATAAATTGGAGAGTACGTAGTAGTTGGATGAACTGGTTCACTTCTTTTGTTCTTCCAAAGATGATTGTGAACATTCATCTCTGTCAACCTTACTTCAATGGATGTTTCTCTTGAGTTACATAAGGTCAACATTTACAGTTTTTTTTATGACCATGGACTCATTTACAAACTGCTAACAATATCGTGTTGATTATTTGTTGACAATGACATTTTTTACCTAAAAAACCTGACCTATTTTTTTACCTAAAGCAGAGATTAGGGATATTTTCTAGGGCTGTAAATCGATTAATCACATAAATGTTCATGATTAATCGCGACTGATCGCAAATTAATCACACATTTTTATCTGTTCAAATTGTACCTTAAAGGGAGATTTGTCAAGTATTTAATACTCTTATCAACGGGGGAGTGGACAATTTGCGCTGACTTGACTATGACTTGCCCCAAACTGCATGTGATTATCATAAAGTGGGCATGTCTGTAAAGGGGAGACTCGTGGGTACCCAGAGAACCCATTTTCCTTCACATATCTTGAGGTCAGAGGTCAAGGGACCCCTTTAAAAATGGCCATGACAGTTTTTCCTCGCCAAAATTTAACGTATGTTTGGAGCGTTGGCGTAGAGTATCTTCACTCTAGCTTTATAACTGATCCCGCTACAACCTCCGAAAGATCGTTTGCGTTAATTAAATAAATTAGTGGAGTTAAAATTAATTTGCGTTAATGAGATATCGCGTGAACTTTGACAGCCCTACTATTTTCATCTTATGTTGCACTTATTGGTATAATTGTTATATAATCTTCATTCCTGTCTTTTTCTATCTATATCTTTCTTACATAAAGCCAGTTCACTGTAAGTGCCTTTCTTTCTTTCTTTCTTTCTTTCTTTCTTTCTTTCTTTCTTTCCTTCTTTCTTTCTTTCTTTCTTTCTCTCTCCTTGAAACTACCTAATCTTCATAAAACCACAGAGTGTTCACTCATTATAGGTTAAGACGTCGGTCGATGATTCAGTCCATCTCTCTGACTCCCTCTCTTACTTTCCATATTTCGATAAAACCAGTCAGTGTTGAGCCATAATGGTCATGTAATAATACAGTTTTCATCCTGTGGAATTTTATGGCTTTGACAACTCATCCGGAGACAATAAGGATGAAGTGATCATTGCAGGATACACGGACAGTGTTACATGTGTGCAGCACTTGGTTTTAAACTGTCTTTTTTTAATTCTTTTTTTATACATATTCCAGATGTTGATAAGTGAAGGTTAAATGTCCCAAGGTGTTTGTGTCATGCACTTCTTCCTCGAGAAAGTAATTTGAATGAAAATGGGGTTGTTAGATTCTAGCAGTCATAAATAATAACTGGATTAACTTTGAGAGATTAGTATATGAGCAACCATTAAAGCAGCAGGGTAGAATTGGAGCAAATTTTTATAAAACGGTCACTATATCCTGACAGTAGTGCATGAGATCTGAAAAAAAACATGTGCCTCTGTGTCCTCCGGTGCTCCTAATGGCATCTTCAAGATTTCACAGACTGGAGGAAAACAACCAATCAGAGCCGAGCTGGAGTCTTGCTGTCTCTGAGCAGCTGTCAATCACTCGCGAACTCCGATCAAACGGACAAACTACAGGCAGTGCTGATCAAATATGAATCTATATTCTGTTACTGTAACCTGTACTGTACTGTTGTGACCCTGCAGCCATGTTGAAAACAGTTGAGGAAATACCAAGCACCGCCCACCAGCCGGAGCAAACTTTCTCATTTTACAGCTAAACAGTACACTACAAGATGTTTGTGTAAACATTTGAGGTGAGAAATAGGCATTACAGTAACAGAATATTAATTAATATTTGATCAGCGCTGCCTAGTTTGACCGTTTGATCGTAGTTCGCGAGTCATTGACAGCTGCCTCCGTAGAATGAACAGCCAATAGGAACGCTCTCTCTCTGAAATGACCTGTGATTGGCTAAAATCTCCCGATTTTTTTAAAGCCTGAAAACAGAGCCATGAGGAGGTGCAGAAGTCTAGTTTCCTCTCAGAACACTTGAATTACGATATGCTGAAAGGTTATAATGGAATTTTTGCCCAATGATGCCAAAATATTCTGCCTACTGCTGCTTTAAAGGTCCATTATTAAAAAAATAAAAAAATACTCTTACAGTAATTCTCAAGGGCTGCCGATTTAGATCCATTCTATCATAGTTGATTCTACATTATTTACATATAGAGGTATATTACATAATCTGATGTTGACAACAACCAGTTGCACCAGCTGAAACATTCTCCCACTTTAACCCAAAAATAGAGAATTCTTCTGCTCAAGAAAGGAAAAGCTTTTGCTAGCATCATACAGGGGACAGTTTTTCCTTTTTAAGACTTTTTCCACTTTAAGGCTACTTACTGAGACGAAATATGAAGAAACTCTCTACGCTCTTCCCCCATAAACACACACATGTGCATCCCACCCCCAGAAACTAACCTGGTTTACGCTGACAGCAGGTATTGGCACGGGGGTTTGCTGTAGCGCCGCTGGTGGAGTAACTGTGTTGTTGTTGTTTGAATTGGTAGCACTGCGAGGTTCTTTCCTGGGGGCTGTTTTCCCATTGGGGGGTTTGGTTCGTGGCCTCGGGGGGTTCTGAAGCTCCAGGGAGGGGGGAGGCAACAGGTCCTTCTCCCTCGCTGCAGGGCTACAGTGGGAAAAAATACAGCGTCACAATCCGTATTAGATTCACCCTTGAGCAAGGCACTGCTGCTGTCATGCTGTATTACACTGACAAACAGTAGACGATAATGCTCGCCTCGGCCAGCTGCGGGGGGTGATTGTGTGTTAAAATGAAAAAAAATATATAAGACAGCATGAAATAATTGAAAACAGCATGCATTCAGCCGAACTTGTTTGGATGTGGAAACCTTAAAAATGGAACGGGGAAGGGAAGGAGTGGTTGAGGGAGAAAAGAATAAAGAGACGAAGCTAGGAAGTCTGTGTTTTTCTTCCAATTAGCCTAACATCAAGCTGAGCAGCCAGTTTGGCATGGCATCTACTCAATCTGAGCATTTTTCACAGCAGATGTGGGAGTGACAATTTTCAATGGCTAGCTGCCAAGAAGTTCAGCATCCACTGGAGCCTCTGGAAGCTCTCCATACTAAGTGACGGCGTTGTTTTAACAGTAATCGTAATAGTTTTACCAACAACAAGTGACATGTAAGTTATAATACATAGTTACTACTAGTCAAGAAATAAGTTGTTACTAGGTCTGTCAATTGATTAAAATATTTAATCGTGATTAATCCCATGATTGTCCATAGTTAATCGTGATTAATCACAGATTAATCGCACATTTTTTATCTGTTCACAATGTACCTTAAAGGGAGATTTGTCAAGTATTTAATACTCTTATCAACATGGAAGTGTGAGAATATGCTTGCTTTATGCAAATGTATGTATATATTTTAGGGCTGTTAATAACGCGCTAACGCAACATTGTTTTAACGCCGCTAATTTCTTTAACGCAATCGATCTTTCAGAGGATGTAGCAGGCTCAGTTTAGAGTGAAGATACTGGCATCGTATGAAACTAAAAAACCTAAGGAATCCATTGGTACCAACCAATCAGTCATACTAGCCTGTCGCAAAGGAGGTTAAATAACGCTCCAAACTTGCGCTAAATTCTGGCAAGGAAATGGGTTATATGGGTACCCACGAGCCTCTCACTTTATGATAATCAAATGCAGTTTTGGGCAAGTCATAGTCAAGTCAGCACACTGACACACTAGATACTTGACAAATCTCCCTGTACGGTACATTTTGAACAGATAAAAAATGTGCGAAAAACTGAGCCTGCTGCAACCTCAAAATCACAATGCATTAAAGAAATTAGTGACGTTAAAACGAATTTGCGTTAACACGTTATTATCGGGTTAACTTTGACATCCCTAGTGGTTACAATAGTTTTGATGTTCTTAAAATATCTCACTTGAGCCAATGAATTTGCACTTCCATCAGTTAGTTAAGACTGCTCGTCAACATTACATAATTTGCCTGCTGATTCACTCAGTGGCACATGGGCACAACAAAGATCCTTAGGCCCTTTAAGCGATGCTCGGGGGCTTACTGTAGAACATGGAATTTTGCGGTAGAACTTAAGAGCTGGTAAGGGGCCCCGGGGAAGACCCAGAACACGCTGGAGGGATTATATATCTCGTCTGGCCTGGGAACGCCTCGGGGTCCCCCAGGAAGAGCTGGAAAACGGTGCTGGGGAGAGGGACATCTGGAATTCCCTGCTTAGCCTGCTGCCCCCACGACCCGGCCCCGGATAAGCGGAAGTAAATGTATGGAAATTAAGAGCCATTGTTTCAGTGAACCAGCTATCAAAAAGATACTTAAAAAGTTGATTGGGTGGCTTTCTCGTCCTGAATCCATAACTTGCGGCGTCCCCCAGGGGAGTATCCTGGGGCCATTATTATTTTTATTATATATTATAAATTATCTTGACGATGCTGCACTGATAAGACTAAAAGACTAAAGTAGAGAATATGTTGAAATGTGGCTCTCTGATAAAACACACACCCCACATTTAGAAAAAAACTAACACCATTCATTTTGGATATTTTTAGTTGAATTTTAGATGATTAGCTGTGAAAAGAGTAAATAGTTGGCCAAGAAAGGACTGGGCTTCATGTTCAATGCCATTTTGACTATGACTTATTAAAAAGCTTCAGACTACACATGAAATGCTTACTAGGATTGTATCCAAATGACCTCCCACATCTGGTCCTGGCACATATAAAGTCATTTTCAAAGCCCTAATTATTCAAATTGTCTCCCTTACAACATTTTAAAGAATGTAGTTCCTGCTCACTTAGCTAAATATATTGTTTTTTGTCAGTGATTGCTATTATTCACTAATAATTAGGGCTGTTAATCGATATTTAATATCTTATTATATCATATTATATTATTTAATCGCGATTAATACCCATTTTCATTCAAATATCTTGAGGTCAGAAGTCAAGGGACCCCTTTGAAAATGGCCATTCAGGACAGTTTTTCCTCACCAAAATTTGGCGTAACCTTGGAGCATTATTTAGCCTCCTTCATGACAAGCTATGATATGGTTGGTACCAATAGATTCCTTAGCTTTTCTAGTTTCATATGATACCAGTATCTTCACTCTAGCTTTAAAACTGAGCCTGCTGCAACCTCCAAACAATCGAGTTAAGTTAATGCATTAAAGAAATTAGCGGCGTTTAAACAAATTTGTGTTAACGTGTTATCACGTTAACAGCCCTATTATTTATTAATACTATTATTGCCTTTTCACACTTAATGATATATCTTATTTTTCAGCATTATTATTATTATACTATATATTATAGGTCAGAGGTAAATGGATTCCTTTGAAAATGGCCCACCAAAATTTAGCGTAACAACCTTAAAGATGGCAAGTTGTGTTAATGCCTTAAAGAAATTAGTGGTGTTAAAACAAATTTGCATTAACACTGCTAATAATTTTACATTTTAAATGAATAATAAGTAAGTCTTTCTTTTGGGATACAACTACTAACTGGTGATAAACACATTCAACTTAGCTAATATGTTAAGGAGGGTCTTGTACTCTCTTCCTCAGCCTACCTATGCTGGTTTGTTCTGCTCCATGTCTGGCTCTGATTATCCTCCACACTGTTTGACCTCTCCGTCCGTCTGGGCTGCTTCTTCCCTGTGGTGTTCCTCCTCGGGGTCGTGACCTCTGGCCCTGACAACAGGCCCGGCGACATCCTCATCTTCGACCTCTGGCTCTCCCCTGAGGCCTTCTGGCTGAGCTTGGCCTTGGCCTTCTCTCTGCCTGGGCTGCGGGAAGCAAGAAGTGATTTGTCTTTTATGGTTAGAGACACATTTTTGTCAGTTGTTGGCTATAATTTGTTCATCCTTCTGTCAGCGTGTTAGTCATTCATTAATTCATTTAACAGAAGTCATTTGAAAAGTTAGTCTGTCAAATTTCCCAAAGAAAATACACTTGTCGCTCCTACCAGAAGGCTCCCCTGATTTCCTTGTGTTCCACCGTTGGTGCAGCTGGAACAGGGGCGCTGTTGGATCCGCAGGGTTTGGTCTTGGTTGCTGTACCCGCTCCTGGTGCTTCACTCCCTGGAGAGAAAGTCCTCGGACCCTGGGTGATGGAGCCTGGAGCAGTGGACCATTGGACCAGAATAAATTTTCCAGATTAAACCAGATTTTATTTTATTTCTCTCACTGTACAGAAGTGAAGCCAAAATATCCCGGATACGGGAGCTGCCATCTTGAGAATTTGACATTATTTGGAGCCAGAGTCTGAGCAGTAGTGATCGGGAGGTGGAGCCGCGGTATCAAGGTCACCCGCCTGAACCAATTGGGGGGTCGAGCGCAGCAGCAGATTGTCAGTGATAGAGAATCACAGCTGTCAATCATGACATCTCATTCCCTTTTTTTTTAGCATCAAATAACGAATTAAAACCAAACTAATCAGAAAAATAAACACTTGAACATACATCAGCGTGATAAGAACTACCCTAAATGACAGAAACCCTCTTTGGGAAAAATTTGACGTGTACTTTGACTTTTTAGTTTGGCCCATGTCCCATTTGCTAACATGGAGGGGGTGGGATTTATGAGCTATACTGCAGCCAGCCACCAGGGGGCAATCGAGATGTTTTGGCTTCACTTTTGGGGAGCTGTCATGTCGTCCATCTGTATATACAGTCTATGGTTCATACCAACCTGTGCCATTTTCTTGCTGTTGGGGAACCTGGGGTTTGGTTTGAGCTTGGACCTTATTCAACCAGCTGTCCAGCTGCCACTTGTTGGCAGAAGGGGGCTCAGGCTACAGGGGAACAAAACAATTTATGGATTATTAATACATATTTCAGAAGTCAATACACTCAAGGGAAGTAACAGATGTGATTTCCTTTCATGCTTTAAAAGGGACTTTGTCTTGAAATCATAAATCATTAAAGTGTTTATTTTTTGCAGACAGAAGAAACTATTTATTTTACTGACATCTGAAAGTAGCTCCATTTATTCAGTTGCTGTGTTGTGGATTGATTTGACATATCACTGTATATGTGTTACATGCTACTACATGATGTTCTTTCTCTTTCTCTGCATGTCTCGCTCTCTTTCTCTCAGTGGGTATGACTGCAGAAGCCTATGAAACCAGGCAGCGTTGAGCCATTAAAATAATGTGATAAATAACATTATAATTCAACTCTCTGCAGTTGGAGTTTTATGACTTTCAGAACACCATCCAGAGACCGTGGGAAGAAACTATTTATTGTATTAATGTACTATGACATTTTTCGACATACTATACTATGACTTTTTTCTGACTTTTTTCGACATACGACAATATGACTTTTTTTCGGACATACTGTACTATGACTTTTTTCGACATTCTATACAAAGCCTTTTTTATTTTTTGACATAGTCTACTATGACTTTTTTAGACAAACTATACTGAGTTTTTGTCTGACATACTATACCATGACTTTTTATGGCTTTTTTCCACATACTATACCATGAGCTCTTTAAGAATTTTTTTAGACATACTATACTATGTCTTTTTTTCGACTGTCTATACTATGATGTTTTTTAAATTTTTTCCGACATACTATACCATGGCTTTTTTTTTTTTTTTCGGCATACTTTAACGACTTTTTATGTTTTTCGACATACTATACTATGACTTTTTTTTCCGACATACTATACTATGATTTTTTTTCCCGACATACTATACTATGACTTTTTTTTCTGACACACTATACTATGACTTTTTTTTTCAACATACTATACTATGACTTTTTTTTTCGACAGACTATACTATGACTTTTTTTTTTTCTACATACAATACAACGTTTGTTTTTTTCGACATACTATACTATGACTTCTTTTAAAATTTTTCCGACATACTATACTATGATTTTTTTTTTCGACATACTATACAATGACTTTTTTAAAATATTTTTTTCAACATACTATACCATGACCTTTTTTTTCAACATACTGTACTATGAATTTTCTATGACTTTTTTCGACATACTACGACTGACTTTGACATTACACTACGATTTATTTCGAGATGTTATGTTTTGACTTTTTTATGACTTTTGACATACCATACTGACTTTTTTAGGACTTTTTTGACAATCAACACTGACTTTTTTAGGACTTTTTGGACATATTTTACAATTACTTTATTTTGATATACTTTTTTATTTATTTTTTTGACTTTTTTCAACATACTTTACTATGACTTTTTCATTACTTTTTTCAACATACTTTACTATGACTTTTTCATTACTTTTTTCAACATACTATACTATGACTTATTTATGACTTTTTTATACATATTATACTAAGACGTTTTTTCGACACATTATACTATGACGTTTTTTCGCCATATTATACTATGACTTTTCCATGACCTTTTTCGTCATAGTATACTCTGACTTGTTTTAGACTTTTTTCGACAAACTATACTATGACTTTTTTATGACTTTTTTTTGACATACTATACTATGATGTTTTTATTTTTTCGACATACTATACTATGACTTTTTTTATTTTTCAACATACTACTAATACATTTTTCAACATAGTATACTATGATGTTTTTCAACATACTATACTGTTGTTTTTTTTTTACTTTATTGACATACTATACTATGACTTTTTTATGACTTTTTTCAACATACTATACTATGACTTTTCCATTACTTTTTTCAACATAATATCCTATGACCTTTTTTAACACACTATACCATGACTTTTATGACTTTTTTCGACATATTATCCTATGACGTTTTTCAACATACTATACTATGACTTTTTCGACATACATGAACTAACATCAACAGAATGTGATGAGTTTGCAGTGTTGACGTTATGTCCATGATGTCTATGTATTGTGATACAGAGAAATCTACTGATTTGAGCACACTAACCAGCTGGCCCCAGCCCGTCCTGTTTCGTAATACTATTTTTACCTCGAGCGGCGATAGTGAGTCTCTTTAGCGTCCAGTCTGCCCTCAGTCCAACATGAGATGATGAAGAAATAGAGCTACCCAAAGGGCTTGCCAATCACGTTTTTATGTTATCTTATGTTAGTTTATGGGTGAAATGTATGGACATTTCACCCATAAACTCATGTTATCTACTGTGTGCGACTGTGCGCTCAGAGTTTCACTTGTCATCCTACCTCTGGAGTGTGTGTGCGGGAGGCCTGATGATACTCGCTGTCACTGGAGCTGCTCTCTGATTCGTCTGTGTCCGACTCTGAGCTGCTCTCTGATTCACTGCTGCTCCCTGATGCTCCACTACAAAAGAAAGAAAGAAAGAAAGAAAGAAAGAAAGAAAGAAAGAAAGAAAGAAAAAGAAGAAAGAAAAGACATATTTCTGTTAATGATGTGCTTGTATGTTAAATAAGTCATTCCAACAGTTAGAAAATCAAAGGAGAATTTCTTTCTAAATCCAGTGTGACAAAACAATCAACGGACGCCACGTCAGTCTATCTGTAATGTGAGAGGACTTTTGAGTTGAATCAGCATGTCACACTGTAACAAAACAAAAACAGTTATAGTTTCACAAGATGGTGAGAAAGCACATCCATGTTAACTGTCGCTTTCAACAGGGTTACATCAAGATTCACACTAAACAGGGGACCAGAGAGGGATGCCCACTCTCTGCCTTGCTATTTGTCATTTTAAATGAACCACCTTCTAGCTCTATCTGGTAGACCTGAATAGAAAAAGGAAGTCACTCAGCAAATTCAGAACTGAAGATTCAACTTTATGCAGATGATGTTTTACTTCATCTTCAAGACTGACTTAATTCACTAGGAGGATTGCCAGGAGGCAATCAACCACATACACTCTCAGAATACATCATCAATTCAACATACTTCCTATCTTAGTAAACACAAAGCCCGGAAAACTCCAACACTGCTTAAAAACCATTAACTTTCAAATAAAACTTGCATGTGTGGTATAGAACACATTTTCTTCATCGCTATTAAATTAAGCCCTGTCAGCTTTACTGACTTATCCTGCCAGTTAGTCTCAATCAGTGTCAGGGTGATTTAGGGCATCCGCTAGGACATGGCATTCTCTCTTGCCCATATTTTGTCTTGTGACTTTGGTTTCAAGATTGTTGCTTCCCTTCCAGTCTAGTTTGAATGAGTTGCACTGTGAGTGAGCTGCAATGTTTTTTTTGCCATTCCCATAAAGTAGTGCCAGACAAGTATTATTGATTTATTGATGGTGCATGTTTGGTGGAGAGTCATGCTAATGCAGTATAGTCTCAGTACAGCTGCTGCTTTGCTGGTGTAAACTTTACAATTATATATGTTGCTATAATTTGTTTGGCTTTTATTCAGAGCTTCATCTGAACCAACTGGTACCTGTTGTGTTGTTTTTGTTGTAAGTTTTAGGGCTGTCAAAGTTAACAAGATAATAAAGCATTAACACAAATTTGTTTTAATGCTGCTAATTCCTTTATGGCACTAACACAACTTGCGATGTTTAGGTTGTAGCGGGTTCAGTTTTAAAGCTAGAGTGAAGATACTGGCATCATATGAAACTAGAAAACCTAAGGAATCATTGGTACCAACCATGTCATACTAGCCTGTCTGGTAGGAAAAGTCAAAGTCAAGTCAGCACACATATTTAGAGGTATGGGGAGGGGGGAATTATCTCCACTGTTACATCAAAGACATCATCAAGATAATTCCTAATCAACTCCAACTGCCTCAATAAGCAAAACGTATCATCAAACTCTTAAGTAAAGCAGAACTCTCACTAAGCGGTATAAATTAATCTTTGTTTATCTTTTCTGTTGTGATGTGTCTCATTTTACTAATTAAAAAAAAAAAAAGGATAATTATTGGGGAAGTCAGTCACCCTGTCACTGATTCAATAAAAATGACACCGAATACAATAAACGTCTATTAATAAACGCATAAACACAGCGTTATGAACCTGTTCAATTGTCTCATCCTCTCTGGTGCTTTGGTCGGCCTTGTGTTCATCCATCCTTCCACAGTGCTTTGAAATAGCCTCCTAGAGGCAACACACCCGCTCGTCCCAACTTAAGAATACACACAAACGCACTCGCACACACAGAAATTGCAATTATGTGTAGTTCTCTTTTTGTGTGCGAGTGTGAGTGTGCATGTAATTTCAGTTCAAGGCTGCCATCACAGCAGGCACCAATCTGTGTGAGCAGTCAAGCAGCAAATCCATCAACTGTTCCTGAGGCACACACGCACACACACACACACACACACACACAAAATCACACACACACACACACACACACACACACACACACACACACACGCACACACAGTGGCAGATACTGTATGAATGCAGTCTCTGCCCTGTTTTTCTTCTTCTATCATTACTCATCTCTTCTCTTTGTCTCTCCCTCGCTCTCTCTTTCAATTTCAATTAAATTTTCACCTCGCTTTGCTCTATTAGCATCACAGTTGAAACAATATTGGCAAAGCGTCTAGTTAATCTCCCTGTATACATGTTTGTGTGTGTGTATTTCAGTCGTCCCTATGCAGACCCTCCTCCGTGCAATCACTGTCAATTTTGTGTTTGGAAAACATATAAAAGCGGCCTCAGAAACTGTTTTCAACAATAATATAATAATAAGAAAAATTAATATTAAAAAAAAATTCTGATTTTACTAAACAATGCGAGTAGCTACAGAGCAAGATCTTGTCTGTCTGAGTTTTCATTTTGGTTTTCACTGCTGATGCTGGCTGGTAAATTAGCATCACAATAAAACAAGAAATGTAATCAGATATACGATTCCCATTAAGTAAGTTATTGCTCATTACATTCAGCTTTCTCTCTAAGCAGGATAATTTAAATTTCTTTCATCCACATTATTTCTAAATAACTTGGGGAAGTCATTGATGCACACACAAACAAAAATTAGCAGTATATCACTGGAAGCATGGGAAGGAATTACAACAGAGCTAAAAACAAAGCTGTAAGACTACCATCTGTCACATTAAGTAGTGATCATCCATAAACCTGCATTCATTATTTTTTTTGCCACTGAGCATAATATAACAATCATATCATCTTGATATATATAAATGTATATATATATATATATATATAAAAATGTAATCGCAATGAATCGCATGATTGTCCATAGTTAATTGTGATAAATCACAAATTAATCACGCATTTTTTTTTATCTGTTCAAAATGTACCTTAAAGGGAGATTTGTCAAGTATTTAATACTCTCATCAACATGGGAGTGGATATATATGTTTGTTTTCCGAGAATGTATGAATATATTTATTATTGGAAATCAATTAACAACACAAAACAATGACAAATATTGTCCAGAAACCCTCACAGGTACTGCATTTAGCATAAACGATATGCTCAAATCATAACATGGCAAACTCAAGCCCAACAGGCAACAACAGCTGTCAGTGTGTCAGTGTGCTGACTTGACTATGACTTGCACCAAACTGCATGTGATTATCATAAAGTGGGCATGTCTGTAAAGGGGAGACTCGTGGGTACCCACAGAAACCATTTTCATTCACATATCTTGAGGTCAGAGGTCAAGGGACCCCTTTGAAAATGGCCATGCCAGTTTTTCCTCGCCAGACTTTAGCGTACATTTGGAGCATTATTTAACCTCTTTGTCGACAAGCTAGTATGACATGGTTGGTACCAATGGATTCCTTAGGTTTTTCTAGTTTCATATGATGCTTCATTCTAGCTTTAAAACTGAGCCCGCTACAACCTAAAAATCGCAAGTTACATTAATGTGTTAAATAAATTACTGGCGTTAAAACTAATTTGTTATTACCGCATAACTTTGACAGCCCTAGTATTTACACATCCAGCAGACATGGAGCAACATTAACATTAATTTTGAGTTGTGTTTTCTGGCCACCTGATGAATGTGAGTCCAATATTCACTCTCTTTTTGGCTCTGTTTTGGACTCCACCAACTACTGAGAAAAATATGTGGCTCGTTAGCTGCTATGCTGCACTATGTTCACCGGCTAGTCGCTAATTGTGTGTGTCTGCCATTTGGTGCTGAGCAAAGCTGCTGGCCATTAAACCAAAACAATGGGCTGAAAGATGCTAAAACGCTCTACCAAGCTGAGGGAAACTGCAGAGTCAGGTGTTCCTGTTGTAGAAAGGATTAATAAGAATTTATTTGGCATTGATAGTTAAAATAATTTGTTCATAAACCACTCAGATCATATCAGCAATAAATTGAAATTTCAGACATTTATCATTCATCATTATTTTTGCATCACCACTGACAGCTGTAGAGCTGTACACTGTTAATTTCAGTTGTTTTGCATTGCATTGATTTACACATGTTCTTGTTTGGTAATAGGGTTGCTTTAAAAATACAATATTTTCTACTGGACTATAATGTGTGTGTGTGTGTGTGTGTGTGTGTGTGTGTGTGTGTGTGTGTGTGTGTGCGTGCGTGTGTGTGTGTGTGTGTGTGTTCATCAGCTGCTGAGATGTGACGTTTCTTCGATCCGGATTGTCAAACACTGTTTCATTTTTTTCTTTTTTTTTTTACAGTGAACAGCCTGTTCATACATGGATTACTGGAAGACTGAGATAGAGATGCCAGGCAGATGGCAATAAGAGACATATCCTGGACTTCTGTCGAGGGCTGTTTTTAAATGTCCCTTATTGCCTTTAAAGAATCTCTTGATATGTAACTAAAGAGAACCAAGAGCCCTGTGAGTCAGCAGCAGCTCTCTTGATTCAAATCCAAAAGAAGATGTTTATACTGAAATCAACATACAAAATGTCTTAGTACCTGCATAAACCCCCCCTAGATTACTAAAACCCCAAAGATTCAACAAAATATTAATGTCCCTAATGGCAGCTACAGCCCTGGACATTAAGTGTGAGTGGGCACTTATTTTTCAGACAAAAGCAGCATTTATAACAAAAACTAGCACTTGTTTTTACTGGAGAAAAATAAAAACAAACACTGGACTTTAAACCAGGAGACCCATGTTCGAGACTGTTGTTGACCGGAGTTTTGTTTTGTAAGTTACGTTAGTGACATTTGTCACGTGACGATTGTCACATGTTTTTTATTGACATTTGTGACGTATTTTCCGTAGTTGTGCCATGTTGTTTCCGTACGTATTTTACTTAGTTTATGTACTTATTGTAAGCCCAACAATGACGTTTTCCCTTACCATAACTAATTGGTTTCATTACCTGAACTTAAGTTAATGGTTTTCTTGCCTAAACCTAAAATTTGCATGGCGAACAAATGCCACTCGAAAAGCGATGCACAAATGACACGCAAAAAGGTACAAATGAGTACTCATGACACGCGGAATGTCCGTGTAATGTCTTGGTATTTATATGCCTTCCTGTGAGACCAGGCGACCGACGGTCTCGTCGTGGAAGCGTACCTCCCACCCTCCGGTTCCCCCTCAAGTAAACTCTGTGTCCGTCAGCACTTTTGCCGTTGCTTGCACTGTTTAGCGATGTTAGCTGCCAGCCGTTGCCATGTTGAGAGCCGTGGAGAGGCAATAGAAATGATCTCAATCCCACCGAAATAAATCACTTTCCCTGGTGGGCTAGCCCACTTTGTCAATACAACATTTGGCAAGAAATCAAGGAGAGAATAAACATCAACCAGCTGTCTGCTTTGTAGAGGTGTGCTGTTCTCACTTGTCATTAGAGCTGGAAATGCTGGATGAGATAGCATTTCTGGGATTGTTGGGCTTTGTCATGTATGGCAGTGCATAGTAGAATGTATGATAAATCTGCTGCATGTAATTCTTTATTCACTCTCTTATATTTACAACATGAAATGTCTCTTTGACTTGATGAGAGAAGCTCTCCAATGGGTTGTACATGCTGTATAAAATCGTGCGAGGCCCATTTAATAAATTTGATGGTAGTCTTTTTTATTGCTTTTTTATTTGCCAAAAGATAAAACTGACTGGAAGCATGAGACGGGTCTATATTTCCCACACTGCTATGTTTGTGTTTTTGTTTAAATAGCACTGTGTGAAGTTAAAGGAAAGCGTGAGTGTCTTTTCCTCTCAATGGAATTTTCAGATGAGTGCTCTCTAGCCTATTTTATTCTGGCAACACAAACAGTATGAGCTGGAGGAACAAGATGAAAGGAGATGAGTATGTGTGTGAAAGCATTACATCTGGCTCGCTTTCCTCTCTTTTTTTTTCCTCAGGAATCAGCCATTAGCCGTCGACAATAATTTAATGCCGTAGTCGGTGCCAAATTAAAATGCAACGCCAGCTGGTGCAGACTGACAGACTGGCTTTTTTTTTTAACTGGACATTTTAAATAGATTTCTGTGATGTTTTGTTTAAGTGAAAACATGTAAACTTCATCCAGGAGTGAATTTGTTAAATATTGTCAGGTACGTTTTGGAGATGCAACGATTGCAATTTTCTTTTTTTTCTGATTCTGATTTCCAATTTTTTAAAAGTCTAACCTGGCGATTTTTGCAGATTCAGATTTTCTTTCTATGAACTATAGTTGACAGCAAGGCTCCAGACGAACTTTTTTCCACCACTGTCGTGAAAAAATAATGTCGACCGTCCAGAAGTTTTCTACTTTTACCTTTACTTTCGATGTAACGTTTCTTTTGACAGCGATGTCTAGGAGTTCGGGAAGAACCTGAGCAGTCCTCAGCTGCTTAACATTAGCCTAACATGGTGAAACAAGTAGCGTCAGCTAAGTTAACACTGCTTAGCTAGCGTAGCTAACGTTAGTGGGTTAAGACACTATCTAGGGGCTGCGGTGGTCCATCAGAATACATTAACTCAATCAACTAACTGTGGCGTTATTGTGAATTACAACGTTAGTTGCTCTAGCTCGGTCAACCTAATGACCACAAAGTTCACATCATTTGGTCGGCAACACAACACATACAAAGTGTCTGCTATAACCGTGTTAACTGGTGACTTTCAGTCGAAGGTGTCGTTGCTGCTCGTAGTGACGGCAGCTGTGTCCTCGTAAAAACCTTAAATTTTACATTAATTAATTTTAAATACGTACTCATATGTGTTTGTATCTACGCCAACCATTTAAGTAAGTTACTACAAGCAACCACGCACACTTTTGACCTAAAGTCACCAGTTAATACTGGTAGCAAAAAGTAAAGTCACTACATTGCCACCGCAGTAATGGCAGTGGCGCTAGATGGCGGAACACACAAAGCGGTCGCCGGATTCGTCTATAATTTGTATTGAAATGTATGTATCTGAAAGTAGTCACCAAAGCATCCTGTAGTTTTCAGAGCTGAATAGAATCAGCTGGGTGTACTCAATGATCAAAATATTTAATCGCACTAGTTATGGTGTATGGTCTAAGACCTGCTCTATATATAAAGCGTCTCGAGACTTCTGTTATGATTTGACGCTATATAAAAATAAATTGAATTGAATTGAATTGAATGATTTTCCGTAATTAATCACAAATTAATTACACTTTTTTTATTAGTCCAAAATATTCAATACTCTTATCAACATGGGAGTGGAAAAATGTGCTTGGTTTTATATTTTAGGGCTTTCAAAGTTAACGCAATAATAATCAGTTAATGCAAATTTGTTTTAACGCCACTAATTTCTTTAACCCATTAACGCAACCAATTTTTTTGGATGTCACACAAAGGAGGCTAAATAAGCTCCAAACTTCCACTAAATTTTGGCGAGGACAAACTATCATGGCCATTTTCAAAGGTGTCCCTTGACCTCTGACCTCAAGATATGTGAATGACACACTGACAGCTGTTGTTGCCTGTTGCGCTTGAGTTTGCCATGTTATGATTTGAGCATATTTTTTATGCTAAATGCAGTACCTGTGAGGGTTTTTAGACAATATTGTCATTGTTTTGTGTTGTTAATTGATTTCCAATAATAAATACACACATATATTTGCATAAAACAAGCATATTTTCCCACTCCCGTATTGATAAGAGTATTAAATACTTGAAAAATCTCCCTTTAAGGTAAATTTTGAACAGTGAAAAACATGAAAAATGTGCGATTAATTTACGATTAATTATGGACAATCATGCGATTAATTGCGATTAAATATTTTAATGGATAGACAGCCCTAATATTTATTATTGGAAATCAATTAACAACACAGAACAATGACAAATATTGTCCAGAAACCCTCACAGGTACTGCATTTAGCATAAAAAATATGCTCAAATCATAACATGGCAAACTCAAGCCCAACAGGCAACAACAGATGGACAAATGTAGTGTGTCCAACCTTAAGCTTATAAGGCTTCACTAAAATATTTGCTGTGTTTTTTAAGCATTAACACGAAACAATGGACTTCAATGAATCTGCAACGTACACATCGTACAACAGGTACATTGATCAGCTACATTTTCCACCATTTCAGTATCAAAGATCAGTCCCTGGATCCATTGCACTTCTAAAGCAAATCACAAAATCATTTGTATCTTTTATTCAGTTATACTTCTGTAAGGTTTTATTTCCACCTCAGCTTTCATTACCATCTTGGTAAACAGAACATAAAGAACTAAGGAAAATAAAAATAGCATATAAACACTATTTTATAATTTATTTTTTCAGTGTGTCGCACATGTGTCTTTCTGTCGTTTCTATATCTTATACATCACTCAAGGTCTTCTGCTTATTTAGGACGCAGAGCCTTCACTCTCTATTTTCTGTGCTGTGTCAATGTTGCATAAGTAACACAGATAAGACTTACAAAATAGTCTTTGTCAGATCTTCAGGCTCCAGCGTGACTTCGGTGTCAGTCTGTTTATTTGAGTGATAAAATCACGAGCACAGCAGGGGAAATGAAAGCCTTACAGCCTCGACAAAATGATCTGTTGGTTTGATATGTCCAGTGGGCCTCGCTAGATCCACACGACACCCACATTACAAGCTGCGGCTAAGCTAGCAGCTACACTTATACAGTGACTTACAAATCTGCCGGTATTCATGGTCGGCGCCATCGACAAGGTCAAGTGGAGAACTGGCTGTAAGCAAATAAATATCTTTTTACAGTACACCTGAGAGTTACCTAAAAAAGACTGTTTTGTGGATGCAGGTCAGTTCACTCTTCATGTTATCAGTAGTCTTTCTCACTTCTCTAAGGCTGTGTTCAGACAGACACACTGTGTGAAAAACTGTCTAGAAATGGAAGGAATCTCTGTATGTATGTCCTTCAATTTTCTCGACAACCGTTCATCCGATCGACTTCACACTTGAAGATCCAAGGAAGTGCAGTGTTGAGTGCGAGCTCTTGAGATCTATGGGACATATTTATTACTAGTGTGGTATGTACACACTGTGTAGTGTATTGAGAGCATGGATGTACTGTATAAAGAGAACTGGATACAGCGCCCGTTCATTCCTATGAGAGTTGCTCAGTGGAGCATGAAGCCAAAATGGCTCGACTTCAGAGTGATAAAGTACCCGGATCATCTGGCGATCCTCCACATCCGTTGGGCCTTTAGAGCAGGCGCAGTAGCGTTTCCTTTAACTCCGCCTCCCAGCCCTCGCTCCAGTCTGGGGCTCATTCACATGAACGGAGGAAGGAAGATAACTCTGGATTCAGCTGTTAGTGCGTTTTACAACTGTTAGGACCTAATGATTTAAATAAGAGCTATTCAAGTGTTTGTACTGGGAAGTTGATTTACCTAAAAACAAATCTATCTGGCGAGTTACTATAAGTCTATAGGAAAAAGGCCTTTAAGGCCCAATGGCATGGTTTGGCCACTATGAAAATGTGCTTCACAGCCTCTTCCTGGGGGCTTGATTGAGAGGGGACCCCTATTACCTTTTACACCACCGAACGGCATGCTGGGTACAGTGCTATCCGTCGCTCGCTACAATAGACTGCTACAGTAATAAGTCCTAAAACCCGGAAATGAGATAGCATTTCAGCACTTCTGGTTCCCTTGTCTGGAAGTCAATGGGTTTTTTGAATGGGCTTTTAGTTAGATACCTGAAATAAGGTCTGTGGTTAACACAAGCTGAATAGATTTTACCGTTTTGTTCTACAACATAAAATACATCAATAAATACCCCACTCATGAATTTTGAAGTCTTTATGTGTCTTCAAAAAGGCGGTTGCTAACAGGTGGCTAAACGAGACTACTAAACATGATCCCGCCGACTCGTTCGCCTTTACGGCCTTGTTGTGTATACTCGTGCTCATGCCACTTAATTATAGCCTAATGTTAGCCTTTTACTTCTGGCGATTGTATTTACACTTCAAAAATCATAAAAGTGGTGTTGATTTGTGGAGATTATCCTACGGAACAAAACGTGTAATTATCATAAACGTGTGTTTGCCACAGATCTTATTTTCTGCAAAAATCCAAAACGAAATGGAAAAATCCCATTGACTTTTTTTCGAGGGAACCAGGGCGATGCTAACTTCTGGGTTGGCCTACAAAAATACATCATCCATGCAGCACTCGATTGATATTTGGCTTTATGAGTCTGCTAACTAGCAAGTAGCAAGTTAGCAAAGCAACCAAGAACAATATTTAAATAGTATAATTAGTCAGCACATATATCCTGCTCCCTCCACTCTGCCCTATCTCGTCAGTCCTCATTACAAATTGCCGTGGATGTTCTGGTTAAAGGCTGTTCACAGGAACTTACAGGCAGCACAGAAAACTCCCAGTAAATTGACAAGGAGTTTTGATTTCTGGCAGTTTTACAAGCCTGAGAAACTTGGCAGTTTGGGGGGGGGGGGAATTGGGAAAATGTCCTTCCGGGTCAGTTCGGCATCATGGAAACAACCCCAACAATGGAGCACAGAGTCTCTTTACACATCCATGGCTCACACCTGTCGGAGAGGTTCATAGAATTTATTTTGACATTGGCCTCAAATATAAAACCAAAAATTAGCTAGCTGAAGCACCCCGCTGTCCCTCGGCACACTCCCCTGTGCTCTTCTCCCGAGACTTCAGCTGCCTGTTTGGTCACCAGAGACAGTATGTCAGGACCATTTTTCCCTTTTTAGACTGACGCTTTGCATGTTCAACCTTGACACGAGCAAATTTCCTTGTTTACCTCCTGCATCTATTGATTGCGTCCTGAAGGCTACTGCCTCCCTTGTGCACTCCTCAACCTCCACCATCCTTGTTATTTCCTTTAGAAAGAGTCTGTTTAACATTGGTCTGATTTTATAGTTCCTCCTACGTTTTTACAAATACATTAATAGGACAGTGAAAACAGATTTTACACATGGCTGGAGTTTTGATTATATATTAAACTACCTTGACCCAAACCACTCTGCAGGGACAATTGTACTGGGATAACAGAAAAGAAAACTATTTATTTCTTATCTTATATATATATATATATATATATATAT